>JAUELF010288906.1:0-10125 GCA_031471495.1 Clinocardium nuttallii | reverse complement strand
TGGAAGTTTTACGCCGTCTTCAACGTTTGTTTAGACATTTCCCGTCGGTCAGTTCACCTACTCACTTGTTTCCTGGGGTTTTTTTCACACTAGTACTGCACACACCATACTTTCCATTAACTGGCTGCTTTTCTACATAGAATGTGTGTTAGTCCATTCGTAGAAGAACAATGACGCTTGTCATTGTGCCATTTGTCAAATGTCGGAAAGAATGTTGGCCGAGCTTGCTTGAACTGCGAACAACGTCTACTACGGTTAACCCGTGCGTACCGCCTCGTCGATGTAGTTGTAGAGCGTCCGCCTCGTTGTGGGAGGTCACGAGTTCAAGCCCGGGCCGGGTAATATCAAATATTTTATACATGATATAAATGGCTGCCCTCATTGACGCTCAGGGTTGCGGGGTTAACACAACTGATGTCAGGATAACTAGACCAGTAGTAACTTACAGATAGTTACTGGTAACTTACACAGGAAACGTCGTTATATATCTGATACATTGTTGAAAGCGGCGTAAAACAGCTAACAATCAATAACCCGTGCGGACACACAGTCAACCGCCTACATGTAATATAGTCCTTGTAGTTTGTTCTGACAAGTAACAAACAAAACAGCTAGAGTTGCAACCTCCCTAGGTTTTTGGGACCCGACTCGTGAATGGGAAACTGTGCAACTGTGCATGATTTTTAAACAGCGCAGGTTCCGATCAGCCAGTGAATATGCACAGGCTTATCAGAATATACAATAGATAGATGCTTTTTACAACCGTGTGTAAGTAATACGAGAACAGAGTAAATCGTGTTGTGTCCGCACAGTCTGATCTGGGTATACACACGAAAAACTAACTTCTAACTTTTCCCATGGACCGGTTCGTAGATTCAATAAGATCCCTTTCGTCTGACGTAGCTCGTTTAACTCTTTCCATCATACATTAATTATGCAGCAGACGCATTTGAACATTTTTTTGTCAAAAAATAGAAAATCTCCATAATTGAATGGATAACCTCTATGACTTAAAGTGGAAAACATTGTGGCAAAGGAAAGATGCTCGTTGTGAGCAATTTCTTCTTTTATAACTATGTTTTCAAAAAGCCGTCTGCTGCGGATGCGCCAGAAAGCGTCTATATGAGGGAAAGGAGTAAAGAGTTAATTTCCGAGGTCCAATTACATCAACCTTATTGAGCGATAAGTTATACTTTATTTCTTAAAAGTATGTTTCATCATTTTTGTTTCCAAAATAAAAATGCGAAAATATATTTCATTTCTTAACAAGACTTATATTTCAAAAAGGTAATTATTTATGGCAACTTATTCATTTACTTAAATGCATTCTACCATTCTTGTTTTACATAGTATTAGGTGAACAACAATGATGAAACATGATTTAAAGTATAAAGATTTTACTTAGCTAAGTAAAATTGATGAAAATGGAAGTTAACCCTTGAAACGCCGTGATATAAGTGAAGTATGTTGAAAGCGTAATAAAAACTGAAAGAATGCTGAATCAAACGAAACGAGATCTACGAACCCGTCTATGAGGAAAAGAACTAGGTGGTTTTCGTGAACAGTGTAGATCCAGATTAGACTACTAGCAAATTAATCCTGATATCAGTGGATAATATTATATATATATATGCAAACCTTAGCGACAAGGATGGGAGCAACTGATATCATTTTTAACCCTTTCCCACATACAGCAAATCTGAAGCAGACGACTTTTAAATTATATGGTCAAAAATATGGAAAATCTCTATAAACGAAAGTTTAAATATTGAATAAAGTTGAAAACATTGTGGCAAAAGGAGAAATTGCTCGTTTTGAGCAATTTCTTCTTTTGTCACAAAGTTTTCAAAAAGTAGTCTGCTCTGCTGCAGAAGCGTCAGAAAGCGGCTATATGTGAGAAAGAGGTACGAGACCGGGTCTATCGCTCTAGGGGGTCGTATTAACAAATCCACAGAACACGTTCAAAAAGTATATGAATACTTGTTGAATAAAGATGCAGCTGCCTTAGGTATGTTAAATTTGTTTGTTTAATTCCGTGGTGTTTTAAGCCGGTTTAAAAAGAAAAAAATCACTTATACTACGGCGTTTATTGGGAAATTCTACTCAATGTATCTTGGCACGAGCCAGTCAGTCGTTAGTAGTATAGGAGAGTAGACTGGGGCATTACCCTCCTATACCACTGTCGTTACGCTAACCCCGCGAGCCTAAGAGCAAAGGAGGCCAGCCATAAAGTCATTGGTATGACCCGGCCGGGGATTGAATCCGCGACCTACCACAACGAGGCGGACCTCTACCACAACGAGGCGGACCTCTACCACAACACCACCGAGGCGAGCCTCTACCGCAACACCACCGAGGCGGGCCTCTACCGCAACACCACCGAGACGGACCTCTACCGCAACACCAACGAGGCGGACCTCTACCTCAACACCACCGATGCGAGCCTCTACCGCAACACCACCGAGGCGGGCCTCTACCGCAACACCAACGACGCGGGCCTCTACCACAACACCACCGAGGCGGACCTCTACTGCAACACCACCGAGACGGGCCTCTACCGCAACACCACCGAGACGGACCTCTACCGCAACACCACCGAGGCAGGCATCTACCACAACACTCCGTGCGGGCCTCTGCCGCAACACCACCGAGGCGGACCGCTACCGCAACACCACCGAGGAAGGCCTCTACCGCAACACCACCGAGGCGAGCCACTACAGCAACACCAACGAGGCGAGCCTCTACCGCAACACCAACGAGGCGGGCCTCTACCACAACACCACCGATGCGGGCCTCTACCGCAACACCACCGAGGCAGGCCTCTACCGCAACACCACCGAGGCGGGCCTCTACCGCAACACCAACGAGGCGGACCTCTACTGCAACACCACCGAGACAATACTAATAAGATACAACATCTGTAGTATATTTAGGCAAAACCATAGAATCTCTCTTTAAATGAAAGTATAACTAATAAAGCAGGTTGAACACGTTGTGTGGCAACAGTAGAAATTGTTCATTTTAAGCAATGTCTTCTTTTACCACAGTCTCTTCAAAAGTCGTCTGCTGAAGAGGTGTCAGAGAGCATGTGGGAAAATAATTCATAGATATATTCAACAGGATTTCCTTAATGTTTTCAAAAGCGACTGCTGCAGAGTTGTTGTAGCTGGGAAGTTGTTATATCCAGAACGCAACGGACATAACTTTGTAAGTATTATTTTAATCTGTCTTATTAATTAACACGTACCTTTATATAGTCGCTTTCTGACGACGCCTCTGAGGCAGACGTCTTTTTTGAAAACATAGTGACAAAAGAAGAAATTGCTCAGGACGAGCAATTTCTCATTTTGCCACTATGTTGTCCACTTACAGTCATAGGTTATCCACTTAATTATAGAGATTTTCTAAATTTTGTACTAATTTTGTTCAAAGAATTGTTGTATGAGGGACATGGCCTTTATGGTTTTGAGTAGAATATGCACCAGGAAGAGTACGAGTTGGTTAATGAGAAATGTGTTCTTATTCCACAATGATTTCAGAAGTTCTCACTTGATCTGTGACGTTGTGAATATGTGGGGGGAAAGATAATATTATAGAGTTATCATACGTACGAGTTTTGGGCGCTTTGTATAGCTTAGATGGTTGGGGTTTAACCCTTTTCTCACATACAACAAATCTGCAGCAGACGAATTTGAAAACATAGTGACAAAAACCTGAAAAATCTCCATAAAAGATAGCTTAATTATTAAATAAAGTTAACGTCAGTGTGGCAAAAAGAAAAATTGCTCATCATGAGCAATTTCACCTTTGGCCATAATGTTTTCAAACGTCGTCTGCTGCTATTGCGTCAAAATGTGTATTATAGGTGGGAGCAGTTCATCAAGCCATGGTTTGTCCTGAAAGCTGCGCTACTCGCAATGTTCTTCTTTGGCCACGTGCTGTCGTTCTAGACCACAGATGGTAGAAGACAAGCGATGCTATACTTGTCCAAATCCTTAGCACCTGTATTATTATTTCGAAGCTCGGATGCCTCGCTAGCAGCAAACAAGTTCGAAAATAAGAGGGACATTCAGTAAATGGTGTCACTAGTATTTGTAGAAACCATGTTGCATACGAGCATGGGAATTGTCAATGAATATTCATGAGTGTGCATTTTTTATTTAACCCGGTTATAACTGACCAAGATGTTTATTCTTGAAACCATTAAAACTCTTGTACAGTGGCTATGCTTCAATGCTCAGGCCTTAAGAAAGACAAATCAGAAATCAGCTATTACATTCAAGACCGAGGTTTCTTGCAAGTAGCTATAAATAATAAATAAATTAAATATCCATAAAATAGTTTTTTAAGTACCTTTTGTCGTTTATATGACATTTCGCTAGGTATTTTTAAAAGTGTAAACAACCGTCCTGGTAGACGTGCTGTTGCAGTAACGCAGGGACAATCCATGGTATGGGAGAATGGCGGATATATTAGTTCTCAGAAGGCACCGTCTAACGTATTCAGACCGATAGGTTGACATAAAAAAAAGTTGTGCTTCGTGAATCCGCCACGTGAATGCTAAGTGTTCCGATTGTGCCAAAACTTTTCAAAAATACAAACATTGTAATACTAGTTAAATTTCTTATTGTCGACGCATGCATATCATACACGCTCTTGGTAAAAAATCAGACAAAGACGATCATTGCAAGAAGTACATTGGTTACAGCGCAAGCACGTTGTATACCAATCTGACCAAGTTCTATTAACGTACACGCCCTAGTTAAGGTTGGAAAGGCATGCAGCCTATTCGTAATTCTGCGCACAAAAGTAAACGTGTACAATCCTTCTTAGAACAGGAAAATGTAATTCAGGCCAGCAAATAACACTCACCCTGACCGTTCAGTCCCATTTCCGATGCTTTCCTGTAAGCGCTATTATTATAAAAGCGTGCTGCTTGAAGGTGGGAGAAGTAGGGAAAATGTGAAAGGAATAACAATTTCAGCATATGTTTATGTTTTTTGTGTTAAGAAATAGAAAGATTGTATTAAATAAACAATTAAGACACGAAGAAATAGAAAGGAAAGTTTGACAACAGGTTTAGGCAGACTATGTTGAGAAATATGTCAATGTTAAAATCAACCATACATATAATACAAATAGATTTCCTAACAAATACTATTATTTAAGAGAAAATATTAACACATCAAGAAGGAAAAGAATAAATTGTTAAAACTGATGAATAATAACTAATATTTGGGTGGATTGTTGGAGGCTAGCGCGCAAGTTGTAAAATGTTTGAAAGGTGAGTGTGGTTATTATTCTTGTCGAAACGAAAAACAAAGGCATGCGGATGATAATTCAAGTGTATTACCCATTGATATACCATACGACGTAAGTGAGGTCCACCACATAGGGACGCAACTATTCATTTCCTTTGATGATTGTGACATTTTATTTAGCCAGTTGCCGACCAGGAGAATGTTTTTAGACGTACTGGTACGATGGAGATGGGTTGATTGATTGCTTGATTAGGGTTTAACGCCGGCGACCAGTTCAACTACTCATGTGTTTCCTGGTTTTCTCATACCAGTACTCCACACAACAAGATTTCCAAGCAACTGGCTGCTTTTCCACGTAAAATTAGCGCATTGGTGGAAGACGAATGACGCATGTCGCATTTGAATTTTGGTCAAACGTCGGAAATCTGCCGATCCGGTATTCGAACACACAACCCCTGGATACAGCCCGTGTCGTCGTTACCGATTGAGCTACCGGGGGGCGGCACGAGAGAGATCGAAAACGCATGGTTATGTAACCTACCCGCCACCGAAATACTGGTATTTATTAGATTCGCGTCATCCTCCAATCACAAAGCGGAACGATGGGAAATTTATCTTATGTAAATGAGTACATGTATATGCCGCGTCTTGCGATTTTGGGGTCTAAATGACACTCCACTTCGACATCGTATAAATACACAAATGAGCCGTCCCATGAGAAAACCGACATTATGGCATATGCGTAGTGTATAGACCAGATCAGTCTGCGCTGTCCGCACAGACTGACTCGGATTGATAAATTCCGTCTCAGGGGGATAGAGTAATGATTCCTGAAACAGAAAATCGACCCGGGAGGCGAAACGTGTCTGTCCGGGTTAGCCTGATCCGGGTCGATACTTTACGCAGAGACCACAATGTTGGTTTTCTCGCGGGACTGCTCAAATATGCATAAGAGGGGCTATACTTCTAGCTTATTTGTCAAAAAAGCTTAAAACATCGAGACTAAATTTGAAACTGATCATCATGCCACAGTGTTTTGAAATGTCGTTTGCTGTAGATGCGTTAAAAAGTGGCCTGTAAGTGAGATTATTTTAAGACCCCAAATCGCTAGACCTGGCTCGGATGTGGATTGTATAACCATCACATTAAGACGTTTGGTCAGCCTTGACTAGATGTTTGTTTGTGCGCCGAGCCATGAAATTCCACGTTTACTGCACTATGACGATGATTGTAACCTGTATTTATTTTCATTATTTGGCTGTAATTTGCTCTTTTAAAATAAAATAAAGTTTAAATGAGCGACCATTTTCGATATTTGGTAACCTCTGTGGGATAAATCGTCGACATCTTTTCAAGATCGGGTTTGAAACATATTAAAAAGGGCAAAGGATTATCCCCTTTCCCACATAAAAGACGGTGTTTTTTTTACAACTGTAGCAGACGACTTTTGAAAAAATTGCTCAATTTCTACATTTTCCACAATGTTTTCAACTTTTTTTAATTACTTTACTTAAAGTTGTACATATTTTTATCAGTTTGTATATATATGTGTGTGTTTTCAATGTCGTCTGATGAAATTGTGTTGTATGTGGGGAATGGTTACCTGTCTGAAGTCAACCAAGCGCGAAAGAGAACATATTACCAATATATAGTGTGTGTATACCACGTGACTTTTACCTCACAAATGCTACGGCGAACAAAACTATTTTACTTTGGTTTAATAAAAACAAAGGTCACTTTTTATTTCTTCATCTTTTTTAATAAAACATGGCACAGTCTACGCCGCTTACAGAATTTCATTAGTGGTTTAGTTTCTTCAAACACTTTGATGAACATTTTCTTAAATTCTATTAATATTGCCGACAGCCGGTGCATTTTCAAAACTGGATTTTGAAAACAAGTTCGTCGAAGTGTTTAAAAACTAGACCACCAATCAAACTCCTGTAACAACCGAATATAGGACATTGTAAGCGGCGTAGACTGCGCCATGTTTCATTAAAAAGTGTGAAGAAATAAAAAAGTTATCATTGCATTTATATTCTTATCAAGAGAAATTATTGCTGTCTAACGGTCAAATATGACGTCAAAAGTCACGTGGTATATACACACTGATCAGGTTGCTGGGAAAGAAGACTTGTGTGGAGTACTGGTGTGAGTAAGTCAGGAAACCCACGAGAAGGTAACTTTATCAATGTGATATGCCCGAAAAGTGTTGAAAAGAGCGTTAAACCCCTATCAAACAATCAACCTCGTTACTCCATCTATGAATATATATGATCTTTGTTGAACAATTACAGATTTCAATCTGAATTGCATAGGCACAAAGGCCACACAATTTGGTCACACACACTTGTCCCTCGATACTAAGAGTGAATGTCTTAGTCGGAACACTGATGTGATTTTTTTGACAAGAAGTTATAAACACACGCTAAATAGTATTAATTGATTTGTTGCGGTTTAATGCCGTTTTAAACACTTCTTTGTTCATATCACGTCGGCCAGTTCACCTATTCATGTGTTTTCCTGGCGTTCGCACACCCGCACTCTTACCAAGCAACTGACTGCTTTTTCACATGGACTGTTAGCCTATTGTTGACAGCTGAATGACGATTGTCACATTGAATTGTGTCAAACGTCGGTAAAGAAGTTTGTAAACAAGACACGTGAGCAGCGACGCATACAATCCCATCCTTCGGCGAAATTTAAAGTTAGTAGCAAATGGATAAGCCCTTTCTCACATTCAACATAACTGCAGCAGTCGACTTTGAAAACACCTCCGAAAAATAAAGGACACTCTCTATAAGGGAACGTTAAATTAGTGAAAAGAGTTGAAGATTGGATTGGTTGGTTTGTGTTTAATGCCGTTGTTAACAATTTCTAAGTCATACCACGGCGGCCAGTTCATGTGCTCCTGGTTTTCTCACACCAGTACTCCACACAACAATATTCCCAAAACAACTGGCTGCTTTTCCACATAGACTTAGCCCATTGATGGAAGGCGAATGACGCATGTTGCATTGACCTTTGTGAGTTGAAGACACTGTGGCAATAGGAGAAATTACTCATCGTGATCAATGTCTCATATTGTCACACTGTTTTGATGTTTGCATGACTAGACGACGAACATGAGAGAGCCTGATCAGACTGCACGAAGGCGTAGGGTGATCTGGCTCTGTCCTGGTCGCAATCACGGATGGCGCAAGCTAATGGCGATCTTCGCGGGGATCAGTGAAACTTTCAATCTCATTTAAACCAGACATAAAATCCGTTGCAACGCTCGTACAGATTTTATGACTGCATATTAAAGGTCGTTTCAGGTTGACATTTACGTCATCCAATCAAATAGTCGCTTACGAAATCGTTAGGTATCAACATGGGAGATAAGCCGTAAACATAAACAAGATAGATAAGCGTCGATTGCCCAGTGTTCCGGTAAAAATAGAATATTTAAATATATAAGGTCAACTCGAAACGACATTTTAGGCGGTGCCGTCGGATACTATATTCGTACAGCTATGTATTTCGGTTTGATTAAAATGTGCTGAACTCCAGATGGAGATAAAAACAATTATTTTTAAAACATCTGCATATATTGCTAACTGTGACAATAAAGTAAGTAATACATAGCTCAAAACAATTTTGGCAGTAATGGTTGAAAAATAGTCAATTGATAGTCAATGAAAATGTACACAATTTAGTTTTCAGGGTATGTCTACCCAGTAAATATGAAGCATAAACGATCAATATGTATATGTTTATTGGACTAGAAAAATAACTTATTACTCTAATTTTATCGCAGAATTATGATTCTAATATTTCGAGACAACTTTTGAAGAGTTTTATTTTATACGTTGACTGTACTATTTATAATCTGGAGTTCAGCCCCTTTAAAAGAGATTGGCAAACCTCGGGATGTAAATATTGTGACGCTTTTTACTCACTGTCAGTTAACATGGTTCATCTTTTGAACATAAAGGGTCAAATCGAGATGACCCTCTATGCGGTGTCGTCGGATCCAATATACGTACAGCTAAATATTTCAGTCTGATATAGAATAAATTGACAAACATCGGGAGGCTAGTTTTCCCATATCATGGCGCTATTGACTCACTGTCAATTTACATTGTTCATTTTTTTTTTACAGAATTCCAAACCAGAGTTTGTCGATAGTACCGCAACTCAGAAACGAATAGTCGACTAGTAGTGGCGGACATCAACTTACCCGAAAGAAAAAAATGACATTCATATTGGTTCCCAGTAAACTTGTCTAAAGGACATACCGTAGCATGCATATTGGCTCCCAGTAATAGTTGAGCTGCATGTCGTATTGAAGTCGAGATCGGTTTTTTTAAAATTCATAGAGGAGTAATTTTATATCGGATTGTTATGTGTTTCGAATGGTTATACACCGCGGAGAGATATAAGGTGCGGAAACGTGAGGACAAGCAGGGATTCTTCGGAAATGGTGAGTTAGTTACAATTAGCTTCGATTGATTTAAAGAAGTTTGACCCCCTTTCCCTCATACGACAATTCTGCAGCAGACGAATTTGAACACATTTTGTCAAAAATTGGAAAATCTCTATAAGTTAATGGATAAAAGTTGAAAACATTGTGGCAAAAGGAGAGATTGCACGTTTTGTGCAATTTCTTCTTTTGTCACTATGTTTTCAAAAGCCGTCTGCTGCAGAGGCGTCACAACACGTCTATATGAGGGAAAGGGTTAAACTAATCTACAGTAGACGACTTGTGAAAATATTGTGACGAAAGGATATAGTGCTCGTATTACGTAGGCAATGACTTTTATTGCAACACCGTTTTCAACTATATTCCATAATGTATCATATATCATGTGACAGCAAGTAT
>JAUELF010288896.1:0-10126 GCA_031471495.1 Clinocardium nuttallii | reverse complement strand
GCTACATTTTGCATCCAATCACCATGAAAGTTTGTCAGAACATTCATCTCCATCAAATCTTGGACAAGTTCGAAACTAGGTCACTAGGTCAAATTTAAGGAAAATCTTGTTAACACTCTGGAAGCCACATATTTGGCTTGAACATGTTGAAACTTTGTTAGAATTATCGTCTTAGTGATATCTAGGCAATGTTTAAAACTAGGTCATGTCCAGTCAAAAACTAGGTCACTAGGTCAAATTTAAGGAATATCTTGTTAACGCTCTGGAATCTACATTTTTGGCTTGAGCTAGGTCACTATAGGTCAAATTTAAGGAATATCTTGTTGACATTTAGGTGAGTGATCCAGGGCCATCATGGCCCTCTTGTTTGACAAAAACTGTTAAATGTCGTCTGCTGCAGAATTTTCATATGAAGGAAAGGGTTAAAGTGTAATTATTGAATAGAGATGAAAAAATGCCCCAATGATTTCAAAAGTTTAATGCTTCAGAGGCATCAGAAAGTGTCTGTATGTTGGAAAAGGTAAACAGGCAATCAGGTTGCATTCAAAATAAGTGATAGGTTTTTTGTAAGAAATCATTAATTTTCCAGTCGTTTTACTTTATCTAGACCATGAGTTTATGATTTTAACCTTTTCCAACATTCAGACACAGTTTAAAGCATCTGCAACAGACGTCTTTTGAAAATGTTTTGTCAAAAGAAGAAATATCTCAATAATTATACTGACACATTTATAGATAATTTTCATAACTTCTCCTAAATGTTTTTAAAGTCATCTGCTGTAGATGTGGAAAAGTGTTAATGAGGTTGATTCCCTAATCAATCATAATGAAGATTTGAAACTAGAAAACATTGATAGTTAAGTTTATTTACAGGAAGGATATTTACAATAACTGTGAGTCTGTGACCTTGACATTTGACCTAGATCAGTAAAACATGAACTCCTCCAAGAACCCCCGACACCTAGACACTGTATTAATTATTAGGAAAATGAACATAAAAACAAAAGTGCTTTAGTGATGATGTGCTTTCATACACATGGTAGGCTATTTTATCCCAACTATGGCCTTGATCTAGGTCAGCGAAATGCGATCTTCTCCACAGTAAAACCTTTGTATGAAACATGAATTCAACTTGCAGTTGAAAGAGCTATGCCATTTTTTTTTATTTTTTTTTTAAACTTAATTATTTTACATCGATTGTGAAACAAGCCTTTGGCTTATATTAATCAGTCTCGATGTCTGCTTCCTGGAGACTTAACCAGTACTTGTGCCGTTTGTGTGGAAAATCTCAAAGTCAGGACAAAGCTATGCCATTGATTCAAACGTATAGTAGGCTTTTTATAGAAACTGAATTTGAAGTTTGACCCAAGTCATGGAATGATAAACTTGTCGAACCTCCGTTAAAATGATTTATTGTATGAAGAAATTTTAACTAGAAACGAAAGTACTCTACCGATGACCTCATTTCTTATTTTATACCAGTGTAGACATATTATAGCAACTGTGACCTTGACCTTTGACATAGGAAGTTGAAACGTGAATTTTTCTAAGCTGCCTCGCCACTAAACCTTTGTATGAACTAACTATGGAGGAAATAAACCAACAATTGAAAGCAATGAGGTAATTTCTTTCAGACATATTATAGCCATTGTGACCTTGACCCTTACTCTCAGTCTGTGAAGTGCAAGCTTGATCAAGGTCCCTTGGCGAATATCCTCAGTATTAAGTTTGAAGAAATTTCGCAAACAAACAAAATGGTTTGAGCAATTATGTTTTGTAGAGTTATTAAAGGTGATGTGACATTGACTTTTGACCTAGATCTGTGAATTTGACAAGTCCCCATGACTCAAAACCTGTATAAAGTATAAAAAAAATAATACGCTCACAAATGAAAGTGCTTAAGAGTCGTTTTTTACAATTGTTTTTCAGATAATGTTGCCTTGACTTTTGACCCAGGTCGTGAAACCCTTATTTGACCAATCTCCCTGGAAGCTTTACCTCTGTTCGAGGTATGACAAATGTCGCCAACAAACAAAAGTGCTAAACTGATGATGTCATTTTGTACGGATGTAATGTTAACCCTAAATGCCACCCCATTTTATGATGGGTCATAATAGTTTTGTAATGGCTTCCCAGCTTGTTGCTTAGGATTGTTAGGTTAATGTTTAGATTTATTAATAAAGATTAAATGAAACCAGTAAGTAATACTGAAATCTGCCCAGAAAAAACTCAGTGATGTATAACAGAAGTACAGCTAAAAGTAGCATAAAAAACAACCAAATTCAAACCTTTTCTTACATACAACATGGAACAAATACGTAGCAGATGACTTTGAAAATATTGATAAAACTATTCAAAATATCTGTAAATGAAAGTATATGTCATTGTTGAATAGAGATGAAAAAAATTGAGACCAAAATTCTCATTTTCTGCTCTGAGGCAATAGTTGACCCCTGTTTCCATTATAAACAACCTGCAGCAGATGACTTTGAAATCATACCCGAAAAAATTAAAAACTCCAAATTAAAGTACAATAATTAAATAGAGTTGAAAACATGTTGACAAAAGGAAAACGTGCAATTTCTTCTTTTGCTGCCATGTTTTCAAAAGTGTGTCTGTTTCAGAATTGTCAGAAAGCGTCTATATGAGGGAAAGGGTTAAGATAAATGATACCTTTCATGTGAATCCATAACAATAAGACTGGAAACATTTGCCATAGCAGCATACTTTCCTAATCCTGTATTTTAAGATGAGTTTAAATGTCCTAATGTATTGTAAACAATATACATAATAAACAATACAGTTTAAATCAACCCAATCATTATTCATTAAACCCTTTCCCACTTACAACAAATCTTCAGTAGACGACTACGAAAACACCTATTAAAGATATATTAAAACTCTCTATAAATGAAAAAACAAATGTTGAATTAAGTTGAGCATATTTTCCTTTTGCAACACTGTTTTCAAAAGTTGTCTGCTGCAGAGGCATCACAAAGTGTTTGTATGTGGGAGAGGGTTAATTGTCTCATAGTGCAAGGTATTGGCCAATCTGTAGCCTATATATCTTTTGTGAAACCATCTTTTGAAAAGGTTTAAATGCTCTTCTTAATTAATCCAATTCCCCTTTTTTCACATATAAATTGATGTTTCAGAGTTTACAATATCATTCATTCTTTAAATTTCAATTTCAATATTCTCTTCAAGATAAAAATAATTATAAATAAAAAAGAGTCTTAATCTTTTCCCACAAACAACAAATCTTCAGCAGACTACTTTGAAAACATCTAGGCAAAAACATTTATTGAAACGATATAAAAACCTAATGGCAAAAGGGGGTAATTGATCAACACAAGCAATTTTTTGTTGTTGCCCTAATGTTTTCAACTAGTCTGCTGCAGAGGCGTCAGATGTCATACTTATGTGTGAAAGGGTTCAATATGTAAATAAAGTAAAGAGTCATGAATTATCGTGACAATGACATCTTCCATATACTTCTTTGCCCTTTCCCACATACAACAAATATGCAGCAGACGAATTTGAAATCATCTGGAGAAAAATATGGAAAATCTCTGTATAAAAAAGGTTTTTATTACAGATTAGAGTTGAAAACATTGTGTGTGAATGTTTTCAAAAGATGTCTGCTGCAGAGGCGTCAGAAAGCGTATGTTTGTGGGAAAAGGTCAAATTCAAATCTTGCAAACAGAAGTTCAACCCTTTCCCTCATACGACAATTCTGCAGCAGACGACTTCGAACACATTTTATCGAAAACTAAAAAATCTCTATAATTGAATGGATAAACTATGACAAAAAGTGGAAAACATTGTGACAAAAGGAGAATTTGCACGTTTACTATGTTTTCAAAAAGCCTTCTGCTGCAAAGGCGTCAGAAAGCATCTATATGAGGGAAAGGGTCAAGGGGTAGTCAACTGGTCTTTTTGACGCAATATATCTTTCATTACAAAAAGAAACCTTTTTTAGTCTCATTATTTCAATTATTGATGTACCTACCTACAACAAAGATTTGAGGGGGTCGGGGAGGGGGGAGGGGGAGATATCTTCCAAAGGAAATATAGGAAATTGGTTGATTTTTTTTGGTAAGGAAATATAAAACTGTATCAATAAAGTTTAACCCTTTCCCACATATAACAAATCTGCACACTACTTTGAAGACATAAAAAAATATGGAAACTCTTTATGAATGAAACAAGAGGTCCTAAATGGTTCACCTGAGAATGTGTTACATAAGACTAACTGAGAGAAACCATGTTTTTTATGGATCATATCAACAATCTTAGTAAAGAGTAACCCAATGAACATTTTTGCTGAATTATTTTTCAAATCGGGCCTATACTTTTGGACAAAGAGATTGGCATTCTCTTCACTTTACTAATCAAAATTCCCAATGCACAAACTTAATTAAAACTTTCCCTCATATAGACGCTTTCTGACGCCTCTACAGCTCACAGGTAAGTACACTATAATTTCCATGAATAACCATTTAAGTAAAGTAACAGCTCTATACCATTTGAATGCATACTGTGCATCTTTATTTAGTTAATTGGGGAGGTTCAGGTTGTAGGTAGTGTGCAAGATATGCTAAGGGCAGCACAGAGACATGTGACAAGACAAGTGTTGAAAAACAGTTTATTGATTGATTGGGGTTTAACACCGTTTTTAACAATTTCTCATATCACGGCGGACAGTTCTGCTACTTATGTTTCCTGGTGTTCTCACACCAGTACTCCACAATACAATCTTTCCAGGCAACTGGCTGCTCTTCCACATAGACTTAGCCCATTGGTGGAAGACGAATGACACATGTCGCATTGACTTTTGTAAAATGTCGGAAAGAAAGTTGGCCGAGCTGGGATTCGAACTCACAACCCCTGGATTGATAGCCCGCGTCGTTACAGACTGAGCTACTGAAAAACAGAACACGGCCTTATGTGGAATCACCATGATCTCTATAAAGTACTCTCTTGTTGATGTTAATTTGCTACTGCATTGTCTTCTCAAATGAGTTATTTTCATCATAAATAAATTTGTTTAGTAATTTGTGTTTTTTATACTTATAATTTTAAGCATAGAATAATTTGAGCAAACTAATGAGAGGGACATCCAAGGAACATTTGTTCCAGTTTAATTTCAAATCAGGCAAGTACTTTAGGACAAGAAGATTTTTTTTTCACTATATACCATGTAAGGCAAACGAGCCACATTCCCTGTTGGATATGCTTTTCAGAATTATTTGAACAATTAACTAGGTAATTGGTCACCAAAGCAACATTTGTGCTAACTTGTTCAAATTGGGAAGGAGAATCCATCAAAGGAATATTCCTTTGAGAGTTGGCTGCAATTGACCGATAGTTTAAGAGGAGATGTTGCTTAAAGAAATTAACGAAGGCGAAGCATGACAAAGGTATGACACAGGGTGATCACAATAGCTTAAATGAATCTGCTACAGAGGAATCAGAATTGTCTATAAGAACTAAATGGTCTATACTGTTTAAATGTAATATTGGTTTCTGATTGATTATTCAATGAGCAATTTCAGATAAAAAACCAAGTTACAGGAAAGCACACTTGAAATATATTTATGGTAACCATAAATTTAGTTTGCCTGCAAGTTGTGGAAGTTTTGATTTTAAAAACCTTTGAATAGAGTTTTAACACTGAATTAATCAAAGCTAAATCAAAAATGTAACCCAAAACAGACTGCAGAGACAGTAAATAAAATTTTAATGCCAAGATGAAAATATTTCATGAGCAGAAAATAAATTCTAATTTTGAGCAATTTGTCATTTTCCTACAAATTTTTAAATGTCAATCATTTGGCTGCAAAGGTGTTAAATTTTGTCCTTATCAAATAAAATAATATCAAATAAAGGGTTAAATATCTTCCAATAGTTGTTCCATATTTAAACTAAACCGATTGTCTGATTGTATCTTTTCTCACATAAAATAAATTTGTAGCAGTATACTATATAATATCTAGGCAAATGTATGGAAAATATCTATAAATGATAGTATATAACTATTAGATTCAATTAAAATGGTCACGCCTAAACAATAAATTGCTCGTTTAGAGCAATATGAGCCGTCCCGCGAGAAAACCAACATTATGGCATCTGCGTAATGTGTCGACCAGATCAGCCTGCACTGTACACACAGACTGATCCGGGCAGACACATTCCGTCTCCGAGGGATCCCCAAGAGGCAAAAAGTGTCAGTTTGGGTTAGTCTGCATGGCATGTTTAGACTGATCCGGGTCGATATTTTACGCAGAGCCCACAATGTTGGTTTTCTCGCGAGACAGCTCATATATTCTTTTCTGCAAACGTGTAGTGGTCTGTCTTTGGAGCCTGAGACCAGAGTTTGATCCCCGCTGGGGACTTTGATAATGGTTGTAATGGCCTTACTCCTTATCACTCAAGCTGCAAGGGGTATCATGATGCATCGGCGTCAGAATAAACAATACAGAAAGTACTGCTCGTTTACCCAGGAAAACCTGTATAACTGCAATACTGCTGAAAGCAGAATAAAACACCATTCAAACAAACAAAATCACCATTTACGACATACAACAAATATAAAGCAGACTACTTTGAAAACATCTAGGCACAATATGGGAAAGCCCTATAAATAAAAAAAATTAAGAGAATGTTCCCTACTTAACCATCAACATGATTTGTTCAACCCATTATGATTGGTAGAGAAACATGTCAAAATTCTTAAAATGATTCTCCTCTGAGACTGCTTAACCTATTTCCAGATATTTTATCAGAAAAGTTCCTTTATAAAAGTACTTAAGAAAGCAATAAAGGGCCACATGGCCTCTTGTTTATTTGATCTGTTTTGGTCCAGTTTGGCATCAAATACACCTTAGGTGTCTTAAACAAGTGGGGCAACACTTCTAGGTTTTATAAGATGATGCATCATGAGCAACTTCTCCTTTTGCAACAATGATTTCAAAATGTGGGGAAGGGTTAAGGATCACATCTTCCTGCCAGTTGGAAAAGCTTTGGACATCAAGCTGTTACTACATAACCTCAGACTATTTCCAGTTCCTTAACCCTTTCCCTGATACAACAACTATGCAGGAGACGACTTTGAACATATTTTGTCAATAAATAGAAATCTCTATAATTAAATGGATAACCTATGACTAAAAGTGGAAAACATTGTGGCAAAAGGAGTAATTGCTCGTTTTGAACAATTTCTTCTTTTGTCACTATGTTTTCTAAAAGCTGTCTTCTGCAGAGGCGTCAGAAAGTGTCTATATGTGGGAAAGGGTTAGTTAGTAATAGGGAGAAAATGAATGATTTACTAATAACTTGCTCATAATATGCAATGTCTGCTTGTCCCCATAAAATTTCCAACATAATTTCAAATATATACGTTCAATGTTACATGTGTTAACACCTTTCTCACTTGCAGACTTATTTTTAAACATCTGTAGCAGTGAACTTTTTAAAATAAATTGTGGCAAAAGGATAACAAATTTTTTTCATCTATAGACTTGTCAAAGTTGTCTCCTGTAGATTTGTTGTATATGAGCAAGAATTCAAGATTTTTTGTTCAAGTAGATGACTAATAAATATCATACCAGTTAAACTGTTCAACAGTTATTGATTTCTGATTCGCAATGATAATCCTAAGCTTTGTGTAAAATTTGAATAATAATATATCGACAAAGGGGTTGGGCATAATTAAGTTCAACTGATATGATATGATGTCATGCTTCTGCTCCACCATAAAATACATTTTGGTATAAATAGGCCATGAATCAATTCAAGACGTGTTAACTTATTCTATAGAAAAAAGGCATACATTTTGCATAAGACCTTTACTTCAAACAAACATCTTTCTTCAGGCCTTTATTCAACAGCTATTTGAAAGTTGCTGAAAGTTTAATTATTACAACAAATATTGGGAACATTTTTTCCATTTTCACTGTTTCCAAAATCGTCTGCTCTAGAGGTATAAAGTTATATATATATATATATATATATATATATATATATATTCAAATTCACTGGAAAGAGTAGTCTTTGACTTTCGGAAAGTAATTTGACTGAGATTGAACTTGAACTCTCAACCCCTTGATTGACAACCCATTATCAATTGAGCTATAACCATGCACACATATGGTTATCAGCTATCAGGTTATCAGTTATCAGGTTATCAGCTATCAGGTTATCAGCTTATCAACTTTTGAGCAGGGGATTAAATCTGTTAAGACTGAAGCACTTCCCAAATCTTTCAGAGGATTGGCCTTTATTCATATTATATATAAGGCAGAAAAAAGTCAAATTATACAAATTTTCACATATTTTAAGACGCATTTTCACATTTTTGAATGACGTCACAATACCACATGTGACATCATATTTCAATGATAATATAAATCTTCATATTTATAAGTAGGATTGCCATATTAATCCTTAATAATTTTAGCTTAATCATTTCCCTCATAGAGACACTTTCTGACACCTCTGCAGCAAACAGCATTTTGAAAACATAGTGACAAAAGAAGAAATTGCTCAAAACGAGAAATTTCCCCTTTTGCCATAAACTTTTGTCTGCTGCAGAATTGTTGTATGTGGGAAAACTCCTTCTATTTGATAATGAAGACCTTTGAAATATAGAAAAATTAAAACACAATTTTATGCTCGAACATCAATATGTAGGTCACTTAACCCTTTCAAACATACAAAATAGATCTACAGCAAACGACTTTGAAAACATCTAAGCAAAACTATAAAACATCTCTAAAAAGGATATTGTCATCATCAAAAATAGTTGAAAAACATTGTAGCAATATGAGAAATTGCTCATCATGAGCAATTTCTACGTTTGTCAAAATGTTTTCAATTCTCCTGCTGTAGAAAGTGTCTGTTAGTGGGAAAGGACTACAGGCTATTATATCTTTTCGCCACAATGTGTTAAAAATCTGCTGAGAAGCGCTTGCAAGTAGAAAAGGGTTAACCCTTTCCCACACACAAGAAATCTGCAGCAGACGATTTGAATATATTTTGTCAAAAATTAGAAAATCTCTATAATTGAATGGATAACCAATCATGAGCAATTTCTTCTTTTGTCAAAATGTTTCCAAAAGTCGTCTGCTTCAGAGGTGTCAGAAAGGGTCTGTATGAGGGAAAGGGTTAGCAGATGACTGTAAAATTGGATCAGGAACACAGTTGATATTTCACAATACCATAAGAATATATACCTTATCCAACAGGCTTTGTTCTCCTACTGATGGTATCATTTTATGGGTTGAATGAATTACCTATTTATGATGTATATTTTCATTGTTCAAATTAGCCCTTTCCCACATACAGCAAATCTGCAGCAGACGACTTTGAAAACGTCTACTCAAAAACGCAGAAAAGCTTTTTAAATATTGGTATAGCTACTGAAAAGAGTTGAAAACATTATGACAAAAGAAGAAATTGCTTGTTTTGAGAAATTAATAATTTTGTCAGAGGTTTTTAAAATCCAGTCTGCTGCAAATGGGTTAGGAAGGTTCTATATGTGGAAAGGGCTAAGTTTGTAATGCTAATATTATTTTCATGATAATATTATAAGCTACATTGTACTGCATAAACTATGATAACTTTTTCCCGACAATTTATAATGCAACATTTAGATAATTTTGATCCTCTGGTGTCCACTGTGAACGTTTTTTTTTAAAATTTGTCAAGGGTAAATTTGTAACATAAACAAGAGGGCCATGATGGCCCTATATCGCTCACCTGATTAAAATAGATCTTTAATAGTTTTCAAAGTTTTACTTTATACACATAAGGAAAACAAGCATTTCCCCTGGTGGCCATGTTTTTCAATGGATCAGATTAATTTGAACAACCTTGGCAGAAGGTCCCCCAAGGTACATGTGTGCCAAATTATCTTTAAATCGGGCTGGTATTTTCAGACAAGTAGATTTTTAAAGATTTTACAATGTACATATAGGTTACAATTAGGGATGGGAACGAATACTCGAATATTCGAATATTCGAAAAACGGACGAATATTCGAATATGGTTTTCGAATAAGAATATTCGTTTTCAGTTTACGATTTAATTTAAGATAAAAAAAATACGAAATATTTTTAGTAAA
>JAUELF010288895.1:0-18988 GCA_031471495.1 Clinocardium nuttallii | reverse complement strand
CACGGCAAACAGGCGGGTCCATTAGGGGACTTCTACCCCTTGTAGGACGGACAGCCGGCGTATTCTAACCCCCACCGTCACGGGGACGCATTTTAACGTAGGCTGTGAAAATATGACCAAGCTAATTTCGGAAGTTTTCACGCTGATATTAGAGCGCAACATTCCTAACAAAGTTGTAATTGAAAACCCTAATGGCATCTATTGGATAAATCGAAATAACTTAAAATTGAAAACGGGCATATAAATTAGCATAACGAACTAAGTATGACCATCATTTGTATTATTTCAAACAATTTAGTTTTTGACCTACGTGAAGCAAAAACAAATTATTATAATGAAGGAAGTTGAAAGATAAGCAAAATAACCCCAGGAAAAATTATTTCTGAAAACCCTGAAATCATTTTTATCAAAAATTAAAAATAAAATATTCCATCACTTTATAATGAGGAATTAAATAGATTATCTAACAATAAAAGTAAAAAATGAATATTTTAGTAAACAAAACTGTTTAAATGATCTCAGTAAACAAGTCCCAAAATAACCTATCCCTGACCAAGTAATTGACACTATAGTTTAAGCACCCACCGAAGTAGTTTTTATTCTCAAACATTTGCCAATCGGTAAAGCAACTTGGCCTGAAGGAACAAGCAAAACACGTTACGCGATGCTTCTATCGGACGTTCTGGGCATTTATGTAAACTTTTCATTAAGTCTTTAACTTGTGACAGACTATTTGAAGTAGAAGCACGTAACCGCTGGTATATGATCACTTCCAAACTATTCAATTTCTCTCTATCGCATAGTCAGGCTTAGTTCCAGGTGATTCAACAGTCTGACATTCTCGTATTATACTTGTTTAAAGTCCTGGATGATGTTGGAAGTCCGGAGCGTATTGTTAGATATAAGTAAAGTGTTTGATGAGATATGGCATAAAGGCATTCTCTAGAAGCTTAAAAGTGCTGGTGTTAAAGGCTCGCTATACTCTTGGTTCAAAAGTGATTTATCTTTCCGTATGCAACGTGCAGCACTTCCTAGAGGTGAATATGACTGGATATTGATGCTTGGATACCTAAAGGTTCGATACTTGGTCCATTTCTTTTTTCATTCTTTATTAATGATGTTGCTTCGGAAATGAACAGCAGCATTTGTCGTTTCGCTGATGATACTAGACTGTATGTTAATTATAGTACAACATTCACAAGAAGCAACTTTAAATGTATTGATGAAATATCCGAGTGTACTGAGACACGGCTAGTGAATTTTAATTCTTCCAATTCTTAAAATCTTCTTTTCGCGTTAACTGAACAGAAATGTTCGCAAACCCTTATATATGCGTAACCAGAAGATAAAAGAGGATAATGTACACAAAAATGTTTGAACGTGGCATGAACACATATTTTTTTTACAACGGTTAAAGCTTGGAAAAGAATCAACATTATGAGAAAATTAAAATTTGTTTTGGATAGAAAATACCTTGAAATTATTTATTTTTCTTTCATAAAACCTATGTTGGAATATGCAGATATGGGATAACTGTAATCAAAAATGATAAGGAAAGATACAGAATGAAGGATCGAAAATTATTTCCAGAACTACTTTACTTATTTCAATTTTGGATCTTTAAAATGAAGTGAGGTGGAAATCTTTTGAAAGTGTGTTTGGAGTTTAACGCCGCTTTCAACAGCTTTGGTCATATCACGGCGGTCAGTGCACCTACCCATGTTTTCCTGGCTTTCCCACACCAGTACTTACACAACATTCTTTCGAAGCCACTGACTACTTTCTCACATAATATAGTCCCAACTATGATTAGACAATATTTTCAATATGCATTAAGACACTCTGATAACTTACAAACAATCCACTCTAAAACAACACTATATTAGAATTCGTTTCTTCCTTCATCAATAAAAGAATGGAATAAGTTGTCAACCGAAATCCAAATTGTTAAATCTTTAAAATCTGTTAAACTATTATTATATCAAACTATTACAAAACCATCTTTATATTATTACCATGGGGATATGTATTCCCGGGTATTACCTACCCGATTACGAACAACATGTAGCGAACTCACTCATCATCTGTTCCCCCGAAATGTTGTTGATTCTCCCCTTTGCGCATGTTAAACTATTGAAACCTTTACATTGCCTACGTGAATATCCTTGATAGAGGCTTGATAAATCAGAACTCAACACTCCAAGTAATTCAGCTTTCTTGTAATTTTAAGAGTAAAACACTTTATTATCCAATCCCTTGGTATTTAACAAGATTAAAAGAAATTGCTCTCTTCAACACCAGACTGGACCGCACTTAAATTTTAGTTGCTTTTTTAAAATCTTGATGAGACTTAGGCGTCAAATATTTGATTAATAAAGGCGTGTTATTATACGAAGTGTTTGCCTGACTTAAATGTTATGTTTTTAATGTACATTAACTAACCTTACATAGCCAACCAAACAACTAAGGTAAGCTTTGATATTATCTGCCCGTGTATAACGTTCCTCGTTCTCCCTGTAAAACAAATTTTATTTGAGAGGATCTAAACTTAGCTGTGGAATGTTAGTCCAATCCATTTCTCCATTGTATATGTCTTGCTGATTCCTATTCCTAAACTGTTGCTGTGCTGTTTTCCTGATATCAGTTTATCACTGGCTTGTTTTTCATTAAACACATTTAAGTACATTTAGAAAACATGGGGGATAACTCGAACATAGTGAAACATCGAAGTTATGTGTTGGTCCCTTTCGATTTTGTGGTATGGCAAGTCCATTGTAACTCATTGAAAGTTCACCCTTAGATCGTTTGTATTTGTTATATTTGCCATTGATCATTAGGAAAAGTAGACGGACTTTGTTTCGTAACAGACGATCCACTTCTTTCAACACAACCAATTATCGATTTATTTCCGAGAAGAATAATCAGGTTGGATGGTAAATGGCTAGCAGACCAGAATCTGTCAGATAAATTGGCTTAAATACGTTTTCTAATCAAATGATATGATCGTCTGTTAACAGACGGATTCACTTGGCTTGAATCGATTGGTCAGTTCGAATACAGCTAGACTACCTTTTGGAATCTAAAGCTTCCGAGGTATATTGCATTCAATTATATAAGATCAATTTTTCAGCCGAGCAATTCCATTTGACTCAGAAAACATGAATAGGAAAGTCAGACCAAGGCGTATGTTAAAGGAATGTCCGTGAATGAACTAAAACTGCCTTTGTAAGCAAAATACGAAGATGGATTAGAATAATGTTTTGGTGGAAAATAAGTTGGATTGTATTGGGAAAGAAATTGTAAGATTGCAGAAACTGCACTTAAAAGAAGACCAATTAACTTGTTCATGAAAGAACAAATCTGCAGATAAGTTTCAGCACCTGAGCGTTAGTTTCTAGCTTTCAAATGCTACCAGTTAACGTACACTTGCCATTTGGAAGATCTGACTAGAGGACTAGTATTTGACAAGTCTGACCACCCTAAGTAGATCTGACTAGAGGACTAGTATTTGACAAGTCTGACCACCCTAAGTAGTAATTTGTTCTACTCGTTAGCTAGATTTCGAACACTAGTCAAGGGTTTATCATAACAAATAGTTCCCTTTTATCTCATTTCAAATATGTGTACATCGTAAACTCATCATCGGAAATGCGATACTAACACTTAAATGAAGTAGATTATGCGCCATAAAATGTGCAACGAGCATACACCAGCCACATATCAACGTAAATATCAAAACCACTTCCATAACATGTATATATTTAATTGAAATAAAGCAAAAACGGGTCACAGAAAATGAAGCAGAGTATCTGGTTTTCTTTTACATTATTGATGCGTGCGTGTATCATGGCAACCGATTGTATATATCTTAGTACATGTAGTTTTCAATGACACATTCACTCGTCCCCGTATCCTTATCGTCCACCTCTTACAAAACACTTTGGATTTTGGATTTGTATAGAAGTCCTTGATCCACTTTGATCAATCTTAATGCTGAAGAAAATTGCTTTCTTGTCCCAGGAGATCTATACCACTAAAAGAGCCATTAGGTGAGACCGGACTTACGTTCACCCTTTACTACATGGGGACGCATTTGTAGCAGACAGGACTTTTTAAAAAAATGGAGAAATTGCTCTAAGAATTAGCAATTCGTTTTTGAAACAAAGTTTTTAACGTCATTCGCCTCATTTTCATAAATCGATGAATGTTCTTAAAATATAACTGAAACTTAATTAGTTTTTAGTGCATTTTGATTTGATTTCACACAGGTAACGTAACCTTTAATTATAACAGGTAATTTTCAGATAAAGTAGCGGAACTCCACCCTGCCTTTGTTTAAATAGTCGTTTCATTCAAATTGAATTGGAAAAGAGGCTAAAGTTCTCATCAAGTACCGTGTATATTCGGATACTTAAATAACATTAAAATCCTATATGAGTCAGAACTAAAATGTTAGTTTTAAACTTATGTTAAAAAGAAACACCATGTCTTAATTAATGTTTATATATTCGCACTATACATTTAATTGAAAGGTAATTCGCTTAAAATGTCACCAAATTGCAAACACGATATAAAATGACATAACATTGCAGTAGTGACTCTGCTTAACCACTGAACTATTCTGAAAGCTTCATGGCATACACTATGAGATTTCCATTTTTCTCAACGTAGTAGAAGTAGTAATTATGATCACGAAGACGGTGCTGTCATTATATATACACATATATATATATACACAACCGGATACTGTTCCATGTTGTGTATGCATTTAATAGAGAGTATGTGCATGTTTATGTTGAACAGTGGACTATTTTTGTGAAGATATATTATTCTTTATAAAACAGTGAGCCAAATAGGATTATTGATAACAAATCAAAAGACCGCAGCAAACTATTTTTTCTCTCAATAATTCAAAAGAAAGATAATTAAAAAGTGCTCTGCAAAGCTACGTTACTAAACAAATATACCGATGCGACTCGTTTTAGCTGGAGACGACGGTATGATATGTCGTAAACACCATGGATGTACTTGACAATTGGAATATCTTGCTTTTTAATTCTAACCAGAAATTATTTTTTACTTTTTCCTAATATAAAACTGTCAAAAGTATACAGTAAAGATGCCAAGCACAATTTACAACAAGAGCGCATCAAGCGAACGCTCGTCTGCTTTTGTAAAAGTGAAATGACATAGACATTCATACTTGTTCTAGGAAGATGTGTACCAAGTTTCATTTGAAAATGTTTAACGGTGTTTGAGTTATGAGGTAAGGTTGAAGTCTTGTGGCGACGCAAAGAGTATCACAATACCCCGACTTTTTTCTTCGAAAACCAGACGAACTAAACAATATGGATGAAACTTCACACATCACTTAATATATTTGGCTATCAAAGTCGTCTTTTTACGTTAAAAAGGTCAAACGAAGACTATTCTACAAAGAACATTTAAATTATGTATAAATCGAGTTGCGTAAATAACGATAAAAAGCCATCACAATTCCTTTTGGGTTCCGGAGTATAAAGTATCCCCATTTGGGTCATACAAACGACATTAAAATGGTATTAGCGACTCAATCCATGGCGCTAGGGTTCGAGGATAGCATGTTTAGATAAAGAAACACTGCTTAGATAAAGAACCGAAACAAAACAAATATTTAAAACATTAAAATGCCTTTCTCCGGCCAATATTTTTAAATAATCGACGAACCTTGATGTCTGTACAATGTTTACGCTCTCATAGTTCCCGCATTAAGAATAATGTTGCTCTTGATAAAGTAGGACTTTTGACGAAAATTGTGAAATCTAAAGGTTTTGTCTGGTTTTATAATTTTCAGAGGTTTCGTTCCTGATTCAAGTTTAACATGACGAACAAAATTAGTTTTCACAGGGTTAACAGGTCAAATAATATATATTATAAACGTGGTTCTCACAATGCGTGACACTTTGGTGAGCGAATGAATGGTGTTTTAAGGCCCGTCGACAGCTACGGTCATTTTGGGCGCTTAATACTTTATTTACTTAAACAAAAAAGTGAAATTATTAAAATTGAAACAATAACAATAGGTGTTTTATATAGCATGATGTATGCGATACTTAACATTCATATAAAATAGCGTAAGTCAATTTAAAATAGTATTTAGGCAAATAAGCCAAACACAATCTAACATAAGAAACGTGAAACAGAGTAATGATTGTGCAAAAGTACGATTTTAAGAATAATCATATCTTATTCAAAATATGGATTTCCCTAATAGGCTAGGAAGGATATTCCATTTTTTAGGTAAACGTCAAACAAATTGCAATATTTTTTTTTTCACTGTAATGCATTTCAGTGAGGTCCCCTATATGGCATCCTAAAAGTCCGAAAAAATCCAAGTAGTGGAAATGTGCGTAATTTGCATAAATCCAATATGGCCGCTATTCGAGGATTTTCACTGAGATCGAGTATTTTCTTATAATAGGTAGATGTTGTGGCACTTAAAAGCACAACTTTATATTTATGTTTTATATATCATATACAGAGGCATATCTTGTTTAATTGTGCATCACAGTATTCATAAATCCAAAATGGCCGCCGATATATTAAGATTTACACGTAGGTTTTGTAATATTTTTCAACTTGTACAGCTGTAAAGAGTTGGAAAAGTGACCTACTGTACACTTTTTTATAAACTAATAAAACCCATAAAGATGACGATGTTATTTCATTATGCATGAACTAGCTAATATATGTTAATACGCAACACAAAAACCATATATTAAAACAAGAGGACCACTATGACCTTGGGTCGCTCTGATGAATGTTCACAATATATTCCTTATACATGTATATATATATTGACGTGGTGACCTAGTTTTTGACCAAACATGACCCAGTTTTAAATATGGACTATATTTCACTAAGACAAACATTCTAACAAAGTTTCAACATGCTCAAGCCAAATATGTGGCTTCCAGAGTGTAAACAAAATTTTACTCAAATTTGACCTAGTGACCTAGTTTTTGACTGGGCATAACCCAGTTTCTAAATTTGCCTAGATATCACCGAGGCAAACATTCTAACAAGGTTTCAACATGCTCAAGAAAAAAATGTGGCCTTAAATTTGACCTTATGACCTAGTTTTAAACCAGACATGACCCAGTTTTGAACTTGGCCTAGAAAACACTAAAACAAACATTTTGACAAAGTGTCATAATACTCAAGCCAAGAATGTGGCTTACAGAGTTTTAACAATATTTTCCTTAAATTGGACCTAGTGACCTATATTTTGACCGGATATGACCAGTTTCAATCCTGGCCTCGATATCACTAAGACAACCATTCTGAGAAGGTTTCAACATGCTCAAGACAAAATGGTGGCTTCCAGAGTTTTAACAAGATTTTCCTTAAATTTGACCGAGAGACCAAGTTTTTGACCGGACACGACCCAGTGTTGAACTTGACCTAGATATTAGTAAAACAAACATTCTGAAAAAGTTTCAACATGCTCAAGCCAAAAATATAGCTTCCAGAGTGTTAACAAGAATTTCCTAGTTTGATCCCACATGGGCCAGTTTCGAACGTGTCTAAGATTTGATAGGGCTATGTATAGGGTAACAGGCTGTACCTAGCATTATCCCCATGGTCGTTGGATTAGGTAGAAGTTGTTATCAGTGTAACAGTTAACTTTAGAGAGGTGAGAAACTTTCTTGATAGCCGATCTATGCAAGGCAAGTATACACACGAGCCTACATCAATAGGACTGGGCTGTAGTTGTTGAATCGGGATGTTAGCAACACGCTAGTAGAAATACTGAACTACCTCAATCAACTTAATACATTCAGTCAAGATAATACTCTGCACAGTATAGCAAATGGAATGACTGCAGATAAAACGGTAAATGTAGACCAATCCAAAGACGTCGGTAACAAGATACTGAACTCCGTGGCTGGAAAGAAAGTGGATACACATTCATTCAAAAGAAGTGATCAAGCAAGTGAAATTAGGTGCAAGGACTTTTTTGAAGAACGGCGATGAATTTATTCATGTGGACCTACAGCTCCTTTTCCAGAGACTGGTTATTGTCAGTAGAGAACGTGAAGATACTTTGGCATCTGCTTTAGCTACGAGTTATGCTGTCACCGCCTGACCGGTTTGAATCCTCATGTCTCCACCTAGAGGCCGACAAACCAGTCTTAGCAGATGCACTTTGGGTGGTGTTTGAACATGCGCTGCCACGAGAGCAGACACTACCCAGTGGTAATGTTCATTATGTTTTGGATGGTGGTGCTCTATTTCACCCTTTTCCTTGGCCACGTGGGAGCACTTTCAACAACATATGCCAACTATATATCAATTATGTCAGCAGCAAATATGGAATGCCAATAGTTGTCTTTAATGGCTATCAAGGCGTTCCGTCAATCAAGGATGCAACACATCTTGGACGATCAGGAGGTTCTCAAGGCCTACACTGTCAACTTTGCAGAGGACATGGTCATCAATCCAAGAAATACGAATTTCAACGCTTCATAAACCTACTCAGTTCCAAGCTCGAAATACACTGTATCTCATGCAAGAGGGTATGCATATCTCTTAATTGTAACTACTACAGTCGACGGTGACACAGACCTTCTCAACTTGCTGATCTTCTAAGCTGATCTGAATGTAAAGGACGTCTGTTTTGCACCTGAGCCCAATGCAAACTTCAATAGAAACAGCTGAAGGAAACTCTAGGAAGTAGTGTGTGTGGCGACATTGATTTTGTCCATGTGCTTTTAGGCTGCGGCACAGCGTCTCGCATATTCGGACTAGGGAAAGGCGTAGCACTGGAGAAAATCATGAAGATTGACAACTTCTGTGAGCTTGCCAAGGTGTTTAGTCAGCCAGCATCAGAGACCATTATTGCAGCTGCAGAGAAGGCACTTGTATGTCTGCGTATCGGTGACTCAACAGAAGATCTAGATTATTTGAGGTACAGAAGATATTGCGTAAAGGTGTCAACAATCTCGTCTGCCTTAGAAGCGAAGACTTTGCCACCAACTTCAGCAGCAGCAAAGTTCAACAGTCTGCGTGTGTACTATCAGATATTAGAATAAAAAGGAATGGCAGACGACCTGACACTGGGAGAATGGGGTTGCCAGGTCACAGATGGGAAGTATCTTCCAATACCAAGTGATAAACCACCAGCATTAGCATCACTCCTTAAAGTCATCAGATGTGGATGTGCAACCAAGAAATGCACGTGCCGGAAGTATGGCCTCCGATTTTCAACAGCCTAGTCAACAGCCTAGTTGCACCAACTCGCCACCACCAGACCAGTAGAACTTGATGCTACTACTGAGCAGCGTTCCACATAAATGTATGTTTGTTGGAGACTACCAACTTTTATAACAACTTAACTGAGATTTTAAACCAATATAGAGATATATTAAAATGCATTGTTAGGTGATAATTAAAACAAAATTCATGCAAATCAACCCACTTTTTGGATATATATGTATGTATTAATGCAAACTAAAGAACCTAATTATGATATGTTTGAACATTTAAAAATATTTTACAACATGAATAAGTGTTGTCGAAATTATTTTGATATTGCATAGGACAAGAAGTATGATTATAATCAATTCTCTACACAAACAAATGCCTTAATTGGCAGCCATTTTGAATTTATGCAAATTAAGACATTTAAATAGGCATACGAACCTTGTGCAAACTAAAGCATTCTTGAAAATAACATTTTAGACATTCAAAGTACACTAAAACTATTCTTAAAACTTAATAAGGTGAACATTTTGACTAAATCTAGGAGAAAACAGTAGATTTGGCGGCCATTTTGGATTTATGTAAATTAGACACACTTCAACCACACGGACTTTTTCGGACTTTTAGTATGTCATTTTGGGGACCTTACTTAAATGCATTGCAGTGAAAAAAACATTATTGCATTTTGTTTGACCTCAAAACACAATATTCCTAGCCTACGCCCCCACGGCCATGTTTTTTCCAACGTATCGGACATATTTGAACAATCTTATAAAAGGAAGTTGTTGTTAATGTCTAGACAAAGCACATATAAGAAAAAGCAAGCTGCGACCCCTGGCGGCTATGTTTTTCAATGGATCGGATATATTTAAACAATCTCGGAAAAGGGGGCCGCTTGGAAGATTTTTTGAGCAAGTTTGAAAGGGGACCACCTAAGGAACATCCATGTGAAATTATTATGAAATCACTCCATTGGTTTAGTTGGAGAAGTCAGTTGTAGTTAATTGTTAACAGATGGACGGACAGACGTACAGACGACGACCGCCGGACGGTGAGTGTTCACAAAAGCCTATCTTGCACTTCTTGCTTAGGTGAGCTTAAACTCCAAATGTTTGACTCCAAAACCCGTATGATATGTTGAAGTACATTATATATGAACATGTGTTCACAATTTGAAATCAATCTAACAAAAAATGAGGAAGCTATCACCAAATCTCACCAAAAACCACCAAAGTCATCTTTTTTATCCAACAAAGACAACCATACTCAGCATCTTTAGCATACATGTGCAATTGTGAAATAGGGTACGAGATGTAACTGTATTCCAAATATTAAAGCCCTAGTGCCAGTACTTATTCAGAAAAGGTAAACACAACCGTAACGTTAAAATAACGTTAAGCGAAACACAAATAGTTGACACTATCACGGCATCAAAAAAGGGACAATTAACTAAAACTTAAAAACACTTCTTGTCTGAAAGTAGAAGGCCAAGACCATTGCTGAGTATGTAGCAACATCTAGTGGACTTCTACCAAAAACTCCCCGGGGGTACTTGTTTTACATAGACTCATATAGGGAAAACAACTTTAAACATCTTGTTGTCTGAAAGTAGAAGGCCCAGGCCTTTGATATTTAGTATGTACCATACTCTGGTAGACCTATACAAAGATTGTTCAAATTATAGCCCTTGGGTAAAAAGGGCCCCTCCCCGGGGGTCACCTGTTTTACATAGACTCGTATAGGGGACAAACTTAAAAAAACCTTCTTGTCCGAATGCAGAAGGCCCAGTCCTTTAATATTTAGTATGTAGCATCATCTAGTAGACATCTACCAAGACTGTTCAAATTTTAGCCCTTTGGTCAAAAATGGGGATCACTTGTTTAACAAAGACTCGTATAGGGAGACACTTTATAAATCTAAAGGTAGAATGTCCAAGCTTTTGATATTTGATATGTAGCTTCATCTAGTTGACCTCTACCAAGAGTTTTCAAATCATAGCCGTGGGGTAAAAACAATGGCCCCACCCTTGGGATCACTTATTTTACATAGACTTGTTTAGGTAAACACTTTAAACATACTTAGGTGATCGATATAGGGCCGTCTTTGCCCTCTTGTTTTCTTACGGTTGACATGGAAATCAGAATTTTGCATGGGTAAATTGAAGGGAATCAGAAGAAGACATTAAGAGGATTCTTCCTATGAAGTTTCATCTGAATTGGCTAAGTGGTTAGGGAGAAGAAGTTGTTTAACCGAAGGAAACAGTTTACGCACTCAAGCACGGACACACGATGGACAATTCACCTGATATAAGCTCTACTAGCTTTCAGCCAGTGCAGTTAAAAACAAAATATTTCTAGACAATTAATAAAATTAGATAACATCTACTTAATAAAGGAATGAACACAATAAATCTGATATACATGTATGTCTTAGTCTACGTGTAACTATACATGTTTTATATTCGTTAATTGATTCCAAACAAAACTGACAAAGATTTTTGACCTTTGACCTTTTGCGGTGGTGTAAGTCTTAAGTTATACAGCTCCATAATTACTTTGTGCTGAGGCAAATTTCATGACTGAGAAATTACGATTTTTAAAACAAAAATATCTCTAGATGTCATGATGACATCAATATTAAGATGTCTTTGTGTTCCCGAAATAGGTAGTACCATTTCTTTTACATATTAAAACGCTATATATGCAGAGTTATTGAAGAAGTGCTCTTGACCACCAAATAAATAGTATATGCTATAAAACGAATTAGCATTTCTGTAAAAGGAATTAATTTGTTGAACTTACTTTTCTTCATTCTGCTTTTCTTCATTTTGCTTTTCTTCATTCTGCTTTTCTTCATTCTGCTTTTCTTCATTCTGCTTACTTCTTCAGCATGCCTATAACAGAAGAGAAAGAGTAATACTAATAAATGGATCCCACGGAACACAAGTGTCACCTGTGAAAGTTTGAAAATAGAAAATAAAAGACGGAGAGATACACACATGATGATTACTCAAACATATGCATAGTTTAAAGTTATTACATTGACTTATATGTGAGATAAGATAAAGGAAAACTGATACAACTCTAAACATAAGAATATACGATATGGCACCACACATCTGTAAGTCATTATCTACCTATTGACCATGTTTGAAAAGGAAACATTGGAAATAATTGAGAAAATTCCCAAACACACACCTATGAAAAACTAAAAATATAGAAGGTAAGAGTTATGTTCCTTACATTGTTCCATTCCATTGAAAACAAGTAAAAGTGAATATGTTCCTGCTAGCAATGTGTACGTTGAAATTAGGAAGTGACCCATCATGTAGGATATATCATTAATACTTACTTGTAGAATGTTCCATGCCACAGCATTATCACAAATACAAATGTTGATATGATACATGCAACAACAAATAGGATGTATGGCATCGGTTCATCAAACGACATATTAATCCTTAAAAGAAAAGAAAAACGCATTTTGTCTTAGGCTGATTGGCTATATAATAAGATATATTATAAAATAAGGTTACACGAGAAAAACAATAAACAGTTAAAATGCAATTGTCACGAGACATGATGTTGTAAATTATAAATTTAAAATTACAAATCATGTGAAATTTAACATTCTAGAACTTTGTTCATGATGTAATATGACTATTTTAACCCTTTCCCTCATTTATAAGCTTTCTGAAGCCTCTTCATGAGACGGTTGTTTGAAACTATACTGACAAAAGAAGCAATTTCTCCTTTGGCCAAAATGTTTTCCACTTTTAGTCATAGGTTATAAATCCATTTTGACAACATTTGTTCAATATCATCTGCTGTAGTAAAGTTGTATGTATGGGGGAAAGGGATAACAGTCCAAACATAAATAGGAACTTTAATATATAAATGATTATGCATCTATATAAATAAACAGAACAAAGTATTAGAACATTTACCCAACTTATTTTGAGTCAAATGAAAGAGTGCAGTTATTAAAAGTGCAACTTGAATTGGTTTATTTTAGGATACTGATGTGTTACTAACAGTACATTGCTGATTGTCCGGTAGAAAACTGTTTACAATGTCAGGAAAGGGGAAATAAACAGCACAACATCATTCAAATTGACCAGTTGCTTCTTTATATTAGCCATATCGTTGAATACATGCATTTTATAGGAATTTAATTTTTTTAGATTTTGTTTAATGCTACTTTCAACAATTTTCTATCTTCATCAACAAGTTTCCTGGATACATTGTAAGTTACTGGTTCATTTATCCTTGTATACCATACCATGGCAGATGCTATACAACAACGCTGAGCTGCATAACAGAACATGACAGAGGAACAACGGATAGTTAAAGAAGAGACATGCAACTGATCAAATTATGGAAGGGACATAAGAAAATTAACTTCCACACAATACGGACAAAATTAGAAGATATAGATTGAAATCATATTTTGTGTACTTTATTGTTTATCAGTGGCTAGTATGTGCATTATATCAGAAAGTCCTGATGAGCGCATAGTATGATTTCATAAAAATCAGCAGACATCATATGAAACAGAAAATCAGCCTTTGGATTTATTAATTTTCAAGGTTTTTTTTAAATGATTTGCAGAACAGTTGTAACTGTTTAATTATACAAATAGAACTTTGATCTCTTACACATTGTTAAATATATAAAATATGAAATATATATTAGACTACTAGATAGTTTGACAGGGTTAAGCAAAGAATAACCTTGCAGACGGACAATATTGGTTGCATGGGATCATCTTTAATAATTGTGAAATAAACAAAATAAGATTTGCTTTGGAAATACATTGTATTCAAAAGTGTAGGTAAAATTAGCATGATACATTAAATGAAAAGAGTGAACAAATTGTTTATGAACAGCGAAACTGAAAGAAAAGGATCTCTAATTCTAAAAATAGAAAGGTATTTTCCGAAAGTAGTTCCGTGAACTGGTCATGTGATCAATTGCAGTTATTGGAAAATAACCGCCATTCCTTTCAGTCACATGATCGGTTTTGAACCAATCAAAACAAGCGAATCACAGTGCTTTTGAACAAACTGCAATTATCAAGCTATGTATTTCTCGACGGTAGTGATTACACTTATGTAAAGTGGGGATTGCATGTTGACAAGAAAAGTAAGCTTGTGCGAAGTAGATTGTGTGTACTGCACAAGCAGTTGATGGTAATTCGAGGAGTAAACATCCAACTGCTCAGACCGTTATCAAATTTGAAGAGTAAAATGCGTTTATAGTGTAGAGGTTAAGACAACGGGTTCGAACTTCATTGTTTTGCTGTTATTTCTTTATGCAATCTTCCTTTCGACAAGCAAGTCCGTGCAATGCCATAGCGCTAGTACGCAAAAGTCGGAGCCCTCTAACTGCATACACACTTACTCAACGTTATCAAGGTAAATGTCTTGTTGAAGGGCTTGGACCACAGGTGTCCATTTATTTAGTATATATGAATATATATGGAGCCGGAAGTGCTCGAATAACAAGAGTTCAAGAATTGAGTACAAATTTATGACGTGATGAAGTTGAATGTTATGTTGCTTTATTGTTAAGGAGGTGTATTTGGAGCCGCAAGGGCCCGAACCACAGGTCGAGATTTGACTTAATACCTCTATCCTAAAATGAATATGGTGTTGGAATTTGATTATATATGTTTAACGTAAGTATATAAATGATGTATGTTCGTGTGAAAGCATTGAATAAGAACATAACAATATTTATAGTGTATTGGATTTTTTAATCTTTGGACGAAAGGGTTGATCTATTTTTAGAACTGATTCAAGGCTTACGTAAATCGCCAAATGTTGATGAACTGTATCATATTCCTTTTTGTTTTACTATCGACAAAAGAATAATTCAAAATTGACGATACAAGTGTTTTCAACATTAAAATTAAATTTGGCTTGAATAAGTTTATGCCTTACAAAGTGTTTCGAAATTACCAATTGGAATACAAATTGAATATTTCCTTAATTTAAAAAATTTAAAAGATTCGTCTGATGTATTGGCATCGAAAACAGAAGTATCTGTATCATTGAACGGGTTAAAGGTTATCAGCTAACCACTTTTCAAAAAGTAAACATTTATTTGTGCCATAACTAAAGAATGTAAGACTTGAATTTATTCCAAGTTTACCTACATGTTTATTTTCACTCCAGTAGTTCGAATCCCACCTTGACCAACATTATTTCCGACGTTATACTACGGTTACTGTGTCAAGCGTAATTCGTCTTCCACGAATATATGTGAAATAAAACAGCCAGTTGCTTCGAAAGTCAGTTGTGGGGAGTACTGACGTGAGAAAGCCAGGACGCACATGCGAAGGTGAACTGGCCGCCTTTTATGACCGAAATATTGTTAAAAGCGGCTGTGAACCACAGTCAATACTCTCATCATAAACATAAGATAACTATTTATTACAAGTAACAATATTGTGTCCTTCTAGAAAGAGAAGTTAAACAACATTTGCTTTCCAGGCTGTGTATCTGTCTAAGGCAAGATTCGTTAACAATTTAAACCAAGAGTAGCCTGCTGTTTGATGTATTGTTTATATATAATACTCCATTGCTGTGTAGCATGCAGTTTGTAAAACCTGTTTTCTATAATTATATAACCCTTACGCTAACATGTTACCTGATTAGTCATGGAAATATACCTCTAAATATGTAAAATTTGGAAAAGGGCAGTGTTAATATGGGCAATCGACATTGAGGTGTATACAAGTAACTGGCCTTCTTTTACAATGATACAGAATTATGTACATGCGATAGTGCCACATCCTTGAGTTTGCCAACATTATATATAAACCGTGTAAATCTGATCAAGATCCATACCATTTGCAAATAACTGTCATTAAAGCTGTCTGTGACATTAGTATGAAGATATGTTGTTAACAACGAGCAGATGCAAATACAGATCTGAACTATTTCCGAAAAGTTTAAGATTAACAAGATTATAAATGATAAACCAGGAAAGGTTTTAAACCTTGCGACACTCCGTGGATTGTCGTTGACGTTATCTATTAATATACAGACAAGATACGGCATTCTCTTCTAAGAACGTCGCAATAGATTCGTCACGTGTAGAGACTTCTGTTTTCTTCATAGCTTGGTTTTGGTTAGATACTACAATGTATTATGTAAGATTCATGACATATGTTATTGCTACTCCTTTACACTATGTACCTTTCATATGTGCCCTGCTGGTAAATGTAAAGGTTTGCTTTCTAAATTTAAAGCATAGTTTTTTAGTCCTTCTAAACTATTCGTTTACGTACTTTTGACAACTTTTAGATCCTTCTATTTATTAGGTTTTGTTAAACATACTTGATTTACCTCGACAATGAGGCAATGTGTTATAACTGCTGTTTACCTCTCTATTCTCAATCCTGGCATGCACTTACAACTCCCCCATGAAAAGGAATCCGTGATCGAGTGGATAGTTTTGTGAATTTAACATGGTCCAAAAAATAGTTGCAGTCATCGGGTTCTTCAGATATAGACTAGGACTCCAAATCAAATATGAAGCATCCAGTGAAGGATGCAGATTCTTTAGAAAAGGGTTCTTTATCATTTAAAGACGACACTTTAAAGAAAGAGGGAAAATCACTTTATATTGACGCAATAAGATGCATTATTTTCATTACAATAAGTTCATCGTTGCTACAAATACAACTGCTTGGCGTGATAAATTAGTAATTGTGTATGTTATATTCTTGAAGATTATGATGGCAAAGGCAATATGATACGATAATAAAGTGGTTTTAGTCGTCAATAATGTGTAAATTTCAGTGAATACACACTCTTTCGTTCTCGGAATTTTTACTCGCCCGTGTCAACCTGTTTCAATACGTACATTGTGAGAAGAGGTGCGTGATTCTGTAAAACTATTTCTGTATTTCCTAAACGTTACTGTATTCAAACAATTTTCTTTTCTGAATTCTGATTTGATGCGAATGTATAAATAAGTTAAAATACCATTAGTTGCCAAATAAGATGTCCATTGTTGAGAAACTACACCAAACAAACTTTGTTTGAATATGTGTACACAATGCTTGTGCTTGACTTAGTAAGGGTTTCCCCATATATATAAAATGGAAGCAACTGTTTAACCTTTGATAACCGGTTTATCTTACCTAAGTAAGATCTTTTAACATTACATCATGAATTTCTTTTAAAAAGATATTTATTTTTATTGGAGTTTTTACCAATTTTTGCTTATCATGATGAGCCTATTTATGAATACTGGGTAGCAACCCACCTCCCCATATTCAGCTGCATTACTCAGCGGTGTATTGTTTAACTTCTTATATTTTTTGTAAAACTTCAAATGGGTTCTTTCTAACTCTTAAGAATTGCTGTAACCCCATGTTGGACTTCCATTCTTCAAAATTGGATTTTCAAAACACGCACAGCTTTAAGTGATTAACCTACCCTCTATTGAATAATTAATGTAAAAGTACCTGTATTATTAAAACTCCCTTCTAATTAGTTGGAGTTTTCGACTATTTCAACTTCATTGTTGTTAAAAAAAAACATTTTTCATGTGGTAGCAATTTACCCCTTTTTCTTTAAACTATGATTTAAGTCTTTTGAGTCCCCATTTTTACAATATTAATATAACGAATGTTTAAGGTCCTCTAAATAAAAAGAGCAAAAATACCTTGCTAAGTTTCTCGCAGAATTTAACTGAGGCGTACAATATCCTGAGAATCTTCCCATTTATCCCCCTATTAAACTTCTTTACCACAAGGTACTAACTCGAAAGCCTTTATATATAAAGGTGTAAAGTAATTGATATCATGTTTGGTATGTGGCTTAAGTTTCGGAATTGGCAGCCTGCTAATTGCTTAAAATACCCAACAACGCATTTTCGGGTGAGACTGCGCGAAAATAATAGCTCTAAATTGATTAAACTGCATGTAAAAGGTTAAGATCACCAAAACAATATCATTAAAATGTCGTTAGAAAATCTGTGAAAAACTTAAGGCGTGTGAACCTAATATAAGTTGACATTAATGCATCTAGAGGTCAAATATGGAAGCATATTGTTGACAAAGAAGTCGAGTGACAAATGCAGTGACGGGTTTACAGGAATGTGCCTTATATCTGCAAATAGAGATACGCTTTTGTATTTTCAAAAGCATATTATCACTTAAACCCTAGTCACAATTTTAAGAGTAGTTTGCGTCGGGTTTTCTTGGCATTTTTGACCGTAAACCTTCGGGTATCCTCGCGGACATCGAGTTACTTTTAACTCGGGCTTAAAACGTAATCGTAAACTAATTGCACATGCATCGGTTTATGCCTAGACGCGGTTCAGAGCCCGGCCGGAAATCGGGCAGATATTGACCGTTGACACATGCCTGCGTCTGCCCGAACAACCACTGTGGCTCGCAGGTTATAAAAGTCGACTCATCGCACCATTTACCAGATTATCAAGTGACGCTCTTCACGGAATGTAACAAGTTAACACACAGTTTAGCAACAGAATGTCAGAGTATCAGTACTACCAGATGCCATAGAAAAGCAGGAGAAACTGAAAAACGAGAGGGCATTACCTACAAAAGGGGTAGAGCGGTAATGAAGTGAATGAGACCATGCCTCTCATTTTCAACCACCAATGCACCATCAACTAAGTTGCAGCAGTTGCTTGCATATGTTAACCTCTCATAAACCGGGCGACCTGATCGCGATGTGCAGGTGCCTGCAATCGCTATGGAGGTA
>JAUELF010288873.1:0-10126 GCA_031471495.1 Clinocardium nuttallii | reverse complement strand
TATATTCATAACAATAAGGCTAACTCTTTAATATTTAAAGGCAAACGATCGATTTACCCAGATTATTACCGTTTACAACGTAACTTTATGTTATTACAACTAAGTATCGCTGATGCCTTGGATCTATCTGCACAGGTAATTGTTTAATTTGATTATACTTGATATCTCTCTGTTCAACATATAGCAAATGTGTATATCAAAATATGGCCGCCAAGAGAGATACTTATTGTAGTTGTAGGAACTATGTATTGAATTCAGGGTCCAGAAATACAGTGTGACAAAGGTTACTGTACCTGTCGAGGATGAGAAGGACGAAATGCTTGAAGACGAAATCGTTGTGACGTTCTCTGTGGCGAAACTCCCACTTAACGTGACCTCTTCAATTGTGGTAAAGTTCATACGCTGCGTGGTTGCTTCTGCGTGCTCTGTGGAAATGTTAACTGTCGTTGGTGTCACTGAAATTACATCGTTTGGTCCAAGTTAAATCATTTAAAGGACCCTGTCTCGACTACATTGGCTTTGTTTAAAAGTTCCTTTCGACTCAAGTTACATTGTTTAAAGCGCCCCGTCGACTCAAATTACATTGTCTAACCCGTTAATACAAATGACAATGTGTACAGGTTAATGTTTACTCAAATGTAATGTAATGGCCCAGTTGATTCAAATTACAATGTTTAAAGGTCCTTCTTGACTCAAATGATATTTCTTAAAGGTCCCTTTTGACTCAAAGGCAAACGTTGACATAACTGCCTCCGTGCAAATGTCAACGTTAATTCAAATAACAGTTGGTCTAATGTCACATTGTTTAAAAATCGATGTTGATTCAAAGCACTTACGGTTGATTATTAACATAACAAACAGGTAAATTGAGTGTGTAATTGAGTGTCATCACTATTTAAAGGATAATTAACTTATGAGTTACATTTTACCTGAACACATTTCACTTCACGAATTTATAGATTAAGCCACGCATATCCTCATGCAATAAAAAACAAACCAACCATTAATCCTTAAAAAACTACCCGGTTCACATGCATCACATGGCTTTCGTTAGTGATGGAGAACCCGACCCCTGATGTCGACATCTCACGACCCCGAAGATGCCTTAGCCTACCATGACCGATATATTCGAGTCTTTCAAATGTTGGTAACGTGCAATACGTCGTCTGTTTGGAGATATATGGGCTGTCCGCGAGAAAAACTAATATTGTGGATTCTGCATAAAGTATCGTACTGGTTCAGTCTAAGCATGCCACACAGGATAACCGGTACAGAGACTTTTCACCTCCTATGAATTTTCTGTTCAGAAATCATTACTCTATACCTCTATTCCCTTGAAACGGAATGTGTCCGCCCGGAATTGGCCTGCTCAGACTGCGCAGGCTGATCTGGGTCGATACACTACGCATAATCCATAATGTGGGTTTTCTCGTGGAACGGCTCATATGTTGATTAATTAAAATAGTACCTACATAATTGATTGAGTGTTTGGTGTTTAGGCCGCTTCAACAATTTATCAGTTGTATCACGGCGTTTTCTGGTTAAGATACCAGTCCATTTATCCTGACACTAGCCAGTTAGTCGTAATGCTAACCCGGCAACTCTGAGCGCCAAGGAGATCATCCATTCATACCATGTTTACAGTATGTTGTTTACCGAGACCGGGGATATAACACGCGACCTCCCGCACCAGAGCCGGACGCTCTACCACTACACCTCCGAGGCGGTCAATAACTGCATAATTTACATAAAAAGTACAAGGTGACTGTAGCATAGGACTTCTAAAACATTTCAAAACATTTTAAACCCCCCGGAAAATAAATGTTTTGTTATTGAATATAATTAAAATAGTGGCAAAAAACGTCTGACGCGGATGCTTTAATATGCGTCGATATGTGGGAAAGGGTTAATAATGGAAATGAAACTTCAATACATTATCAATCATATAAATAAGTCATATTTACCGACAGTTGTCGTAGTGATCACTGAAATATAAAAAAATATAAAAACTCAATAGCTGTATCACTTAATAACTAATGTACCAATTACAACGACACTCACAAAGTTATATAATTACAATACTCACTCAGCTCATCATGTATTGCCAATGTCTTGCTTGTTTGTATCGTTATAAATATGAGAATAATTGTGTGTTATGTAGATAGATATATATATATGATATTGACTTAAACTATAGTTTTTCATCATACGACATGAGTATTAATAAATAAATTGCATGCACTTGACACATTCACTCACTCTCTCGCTCGCCCACACATACTCGCGATATACTTTTATGAAATATAATATATTGTATTGTATTGTTTTGTATTACTCGACAATACGTTACCCTGACCGTTACACACACATATCAATTATAACAATGTAGATGTATATTATTTAAATTTGAAGGATGTAGCATAAGTGTCACCAACTATATTTCATAAAACAAGCGAATGTGTTGATGATAATACATCTGCATCCGTATAATAAACATCAGGATCAAATTAATATAGTCGACTAATAAACTTTCGTAACCCTTTCGCTGCGAAATGCAACTAAAGCCATTTGCAAACAATGCTGATTCAGGTGAGCGGTCCAATGCTTAACATGGAAGTTTCGACGTTTGTGAAATTCGGCTTTGAAAAAGTTAATCAAAGTACTGAAAGTACTATAATTCAGGATGTTGGCTCTCGAATGTTAACAAAGAATTTCCTTCAATCTGACCTAGTGACCTACTCTTTGACCAATCATGACCCATGTTCGAATTTGACCAACATATAACCAAGACAAATATTCTGATCAAGTTTCAACATGCTCAAGTTGAAAATAAGTTCTCAAAAGTGTTAACAAGATTGTCATTCAATTTTGCCTAGTGACCTAGTTTTTGACCCGACTTGACTCATATTCGAAATCGGCCTAGATATTATTTAGATTAATATTCTGACCAAATTTCAAGCTGCCTTAGTAGAAAATGCAGCTTCTACAGTGATAACAAGAATTTCCTTCAATTTGACCACATATTTTCTGACCTAATATGACCCATATTCGAACTTGACCTGGAAATCATTAATACAAATATTCTGACAAAGTTTTAAACAAGCTTTTCCTTTAATTTGACCTAGTGATCTACGTTTTGACCCGACATGACTCATGTTCGAACTTGACTTACATCATAATATCAAGGCAAACATTCTGATAAAGTTTCGACATGATCAAGTTGAAAATGTGGCCTCTAGAGTGTTAACAAGATTTTCCTTCAATTCGACCTAGTGACCTAGTTTTTACCTTAAATGGCAAAGTTTTGAACTCATCCAAGATTTGATGCAAACTGTAGCCTGTAGAGTGTTAACAAGGGAAAATGTTGACGATGCACGACAGCTGTATTTTTCATTGTATGGATTTTCTCAAAACGTTTTTGAGCTACCCGCTTCAAGCTACTTATATATATATATTTAAAAGAAACATTTATGATCATTATGCCTAAGTTAAGTTTCTAAAGTATGTATACAACTTTACGGATTAAAACTTTACATTGTGTACGTTTACTTTGTACAATGTGCATACTGTTTAGCTTGTTGTGAAACGTATTTAACTGATCCCTGGACAATCAAGAAATTGTCCATTTTGAAAGAACAGAGGGCAGCACAAACAATTTACAAATTTACACTTCCTGGAAGCTGGGCATGACAATATATGGATGTATTCAGCATACCCAATACAATTCAAACTTTCTGCTTGAAAAACTTTATTTTAGAAAGACGGCAAAATATCTCAAAGTGGTTTGACAATTATAGTAAATAAATCGTAATCCCATATCATATTTGTGTGTAACAGTTATGATCTCAAATGGTTCAAGCCGAGCGTCTGTAGCTCAGTCGGAAAACACGTTGGCTGTCAATCCAGGTGTTTTGAGTTTAAACAACAACTCGTATAACATTCTTCCCGACAATGTTCACTGCGAAACAGACGTGATCTACCAATGAGCTTACAGTCTATCTGGTAAAGGAGCTAAATGAGTATAATAATTATTTTGTTCAGTGCATGTGTTAGCAACCCAGGAAACACGTTACTTGCAACCGTTATATAACTGGAGAAATGTTAAAAATGGCGTAAAACTTAAGTGTAATTGATTAATAGGATTTTATCCTAAACATTTCCCTCAAATAGACGATTTCTGACGCCTCTGCAGCAGACGAGTTTTTGAAAACATGGAGACAAACGAAAGAATTGCTTTAAACGAGCAATTGCTCAATTTGTTCACCCTGTTTTCAACTCTATTTGTTGATTGTGGGTACGAGTTAAATGGTTTCAGTATTAGAAAAATAAAGTCAAACAGAATATCTTACCTTCGATACACCCTATTACAGACAGTTCAATGTACATTGGCAGTGAAATATTTTCTTTACTTTCAATGTTTATAATAACTTGGTCTGCATACACAGGGTTGTTTAAATCAATTACGGCTGCTCCATCAAATAGCTGTTTTAAATAGATATATGACATAATTAACAGTTGAAAACAAGAATACATAAAATACGCAGCAAATAACTATATACTAATGAGACAAATGGGGAAAATGCTTCTCCATACTATTTTAAATACATCAAATACGCAGCAAATAAATATATACTAATGAGACAAATGGGCAAAATGCTTCTCCATACTATTTTAAATACATCAAATACGCAGCAAATAAATATATACTAATGAGTCAAATGGGCAAAATGCTTCTCCATACTATTTTAAATACATCAAATACGCAGCAAACGACTTTGAAAACATCTTAGCATTACTATGGAATATAAATAAATATATACTAATGAGACAAAAGTGGAAAATGCTTATTATGAATAATGTCTCCATAATATATTAAAGAGATGTTTGCTGTAGATATGTCAAAATGCATTTTCATGTTAGAGAGGGTTTAAACTATTTGACCATAGTTTCAGGAAAACGGACCTCGAAAGTTTTAAAATAAAAGGCAATTAGAAAATTCCAAGAAAAATGCAATAATTAACCCCTTTGTCAGCCATTTGGATAAACTAAATAAGAATAAATTATAATTACATGTAATCGGAAAATGTCTGATTACTGATTACACATGATAACGTAAGTAATTGTAATATTTTATAGATGATTATGATTACTTATTACGACTTCCGTTTGTCTGACAGATACTATACTACCCTAAACAGTATACGATAAGTAATGCGCCTGCATAATGAGTAAAAACGTACACTTTTTTATCATGCATATATGTCGAAATTTATTTCCATTACATGTGGTTTTGTTCTTTTTATTGTTACCTATGTTTTTGTTTTATACGATTCTCTTAAACACCAGAACGACTGATCAATCAACAAAATAGTTAAACGTCTCATTCTCGTCTTACACCTTTACAGCAAAGTTCAAATCATAGTAGTTTAACACCGTTTATTTCTTCGTTTTAAATACCCATAACATTATCTTCTTCTTTATTTGTTTTTATTACAAGATGCATGTCTATGTGTATGACTAAGACCTGCTTTCGCGGTAAGACCTGATTTCACAATAACCGAATACAGTTTTCCCTTTGAAATATCACACTTCGCAATTACAATTACTTTAATCACTTCTCAGCTATTTTAGCAGCATTTAAAGTCAATAACGTCAAAGGGACGTAAATCGGATCGGTTTTGCGGGGCTGACAATTTTGTCCAGGTTTCAGATTAATATTTAAGACTGAAGTTGTCTCTCATTGGACAAAATGATTTTGTTGAAAGTTAAAATGTGTTTCTTTATAAAGTTGAATAACCTCTAACTAATTTATAATCAAACTAGTGTTTGCTTTTAGTAATTTTCAGAACATCCTGTATTTCTGAAATTTAAGTACAATTCGGTGCGGGATAAGTGTGACCTTCTATTTGACCTCATAACACGAAAGGTTGTCCGGTAACCTGTATTTTGTCTTTTCTATGTTGGTAATTCTAATACTGAACTTTATTTTGATATAGGTTTTTGTGTAGTTTGACTTGTTTGGAACGAATCATAACCAATAATGCTCTGACCTCTGCTATTTCTTCATCGCCAATAACAGTCGTATCGTTATTTCCGGTCTGCAATACCTCAGCAGTAAACGTTCCGACATTTTCATTCGTAGGAAATGAAATTCGAGTCAAGTATGTTCCTTCAGGTAGCTGAACTGTTATCTGAAAAAGGAAATACATGTAACTACATGTCACGGTAATTATGTTTTATAACTGTACTCAAATATTTATATGGAAAACACATATAAACATAAGGTCGCATCGTGGCCTATGGGTTGTGTTCAGACCCCGGGTGCTAGGTTAAACCTAGGTCATATCAAATCATGGTTAGGGAAACTGAAAGCCGTGATAAAATTGAAATAATGTTCGATACAGAGCAAAACGCAATCCCAACAACCATGTTTCTTTAGTACGGTTAACATTGTCCGACATGCAGCAGGTAAATCATTATGATAAATGTAAAACCTTTTCATCTTGGGCGATTTCTCGTCTTGCCAAAATATACCAAAGTTTCTTTTTGTCAAGACGAGCAATCGCTCGTCTGTTTCATAGGCGTCAACACGCGTCTGCATTTTGAAAAGGGTTTATTACACACCTTCAGTGTATCTGCAATGACCTCCAGAGGAAGATCATCAATCGTGCCTGAATATCTGATATTGCCCTTCGATAGACTTGCCGCCGGGTCATCCAGTGTGATATCATCAACAGGCACAGCTCCCAAGGTCCCGTTCATCACGTCAATCTCCACACAAGGTGTCGACGGCGTGCCTGAAGTAATGTGAATAATATAATTATTATAATGTATGTACATTGATTTGAATAGAGTAAGGAAACACGCATGTATATATGCCGCTTTCAATTATAATATTTGAGTTATATCACGGCATGTCAGTTGTACTGGTAACAACTACAATCCTGACCGCCATGGAAGCAAAGCCATTACTATCATTTAAAGGTTTTTGGTATGATCCGGCCAGGCATCTTACCTCAACCGCGGCAACTTGGGGCAGACGATGAATCATTACACCACCGAGGTATTAAAATGGACTTACCAGATGGGGCCGTTGTTGTACCAAAATAGTGTGTCCGGTGTATACATTTATTAAACTAGACCTACTCGATGGTGCCGTTGTTTTACAAACATATTGTGTCCGGTGTATACCTTTATTAAACTAGACCTACTAGATGGGGCCGTTGTTTTACAAAAATATTGTGTCCGGTGTATACCTTTATTACAATGGACCTACTAGATGGTGCCGTTGTTGTACCAATATATTGTGTCTGGTGTTTACATTTATGAAATTAGACCTACTTGATGGTGCCGTTGTTGTACCAAAATATTGTATCTGGTGTATACATATGTTAAAATGGTCTTACTACATGCAGATGGATACCAACATATTGGGTCTGGTGTATACATACATTAAAACGGTATTACTAGATAGAGCCGGTATTGTACCAGCATATTTTGTCCGGTGTATTCATACATTACAATGGACTTACTAGACGGATACCAACATAGTGGGTCTGGTGTAAACATATATTAAAACGGTCTTACTAGATAGAGCCGGTATTGTACCAACATATTGTGTCCGATGTATTCATACATTGAAATGGACTTACTAGATGGATACCAACATATTGGGTCTGGTGTATACATACATGCATATTAAAACGGTATTACTAGATAGAGCCGGTATTATACTAACATATTGTGTCCGGTGTATACATATATTGAAATCGACCTACTAGATGGTGTCGGTGTTGATGTGAAGCAGCTGTCTTCGTCGGAACCATCTGAACAATCAATTACTTCATCACATCTAGATGTACCGTTCACACACTCTAAATTATCACAGGTAAACATGGTGAACGCACAGGCTGAAATATAAAATATCATGGCTTAGTTCGTCTTTTTCAAGATCACATCGGTGGTAAAGTGGTAGACCTTTCGCATTGGGTGCGGAAGGTCGTGTGTTCGGTCCCCGGTCGTGTCGACACCTTATACTTTACAATTCGTAGAAATGGCTGACTTTTTAGGAACTATACAGGGTTAGCATTACGACTAAATGGCTGGTGTCAGGATAAATGGACCAGTAGTACTGGTAACTTTCACAGGAAAGGCCGTGATATAACTGAAGCATTGTTGAAAGCGGCGTGAAAGACCAAACAATCTATCAGAATATGTTGCATGGAGAAATATGTGTTAAAGACATAATCCGAAATGCTTTGCGTGTGTGTAAATCGTTGTACGCCGCATTCAACAAGTATTCAGATATATCATGTCTTTTGGTAGATAAATGACCAATATTACTGATCCGTTTATCCAGGCACCCTGAAGTCCTCCATAATGCTTGTCCCATGGAAGGAAATCCGTTATTACCATTTTAAAACTACTTGCTATGACCCGGCCGAAAATCGAACCCATAACGTCCTGCACCGAATCGGACGGTCTACCACTACACCAGATGGTACTTTCCCAAGGAAAGCGCAAAAACAGTTTGATAATGCTAGAGCAACCATGATCAATATGTACACACTCATAAATCAGTATCTACAGTAATATACACATATATATATTAATTAGCTATGTTGTATTGATTAGCAGACATTTGTTAAAAAAGACAGTATGTACAAGTTATAAACGTGTTTTATGCAGACTCAAAAGAGTGTGTACACATAAGCTTAGTTTGATAAGTAAACTCAATAGGCAGTATGTACACATTAGCTAGTTTGTTTCATGTAGAAACATAAGTCAATATGTACAAGTCAGTGAACTATGACTTATGCAATCAAAGGTCAATGTGTAAACAACAGCACACTTTGATATACAGTCATACGTCAGAATATACACATTATCAAAGTTTGATATATACACTGAAAAGTTTGATATATACACTAAGATTGTTGATATATAGACACGTATAAGTTAGATGAATACACTCATAATTTCGATTTAAACACTCATACAATATATATATATACACTCAGACGTCTTATATATACACTCACAGGTTTGATATATACACTCATAAGTTTTAATATACACACATACGTTTGCATAACAAACTTACGGCATTCTAACTCGTCCGATCCATCGTTACAATCCAGTGTTCCGTCACACCGTTGAGATAAATACACTGAGATGTTTGATATATACACTAATAAGTTTCATATATTTAAGCATACGTTTGATATATTTAAGCATACGTTTGATATACATTAATATGCTTGATATATACACTCTAAGTTTGATATACACTCATTAGTTTGATATATACACTCATACGTTTGAATTACACACTTACGGCATTCTAACTCGTCCGATCCATCGTTACAGTCCAGTGTTCCGTCACACCGTTGAGATGCCTCGATACATTTGTCACAATTCTCACAGATAGTTGTGTTACTATCCGGACAGGTACAGTCTGTGGAAAAAACGTTCAACAAGATATGAATCTCATTTTCTTTTCAATTCAATTCGTAATTCAAGAATAAAGGCCTATTACTTACAGAATAGTTTCAATCGAGATATATTTTAGATGCATAAATTGTTAAATAGTGATTGGAATATAAGATAACAACACAACTGTATTCTTGTCACTTCTTGGAATGTGATGTGAACTAGGTCGAATTATCTGCTAGTTTGGCATAACAACTTTGACAAGTCAATCAATTTTATAAATCTTGTTCAGTGGTAAATAACCTACACATCTATGTGCAATACATACATGTATTACTTAAATGCTGGCTACAGTCAGCTATATTCGCTATGACAGGTAAACACAACTATTGATATTTTACTTTCGCGGGAATCGATACAGTCAAGTGTTTCGTGATAACGACATCCGTTCTTGAAATGACAACGTCCAACATCGAAGTGAAACTAGCCAAGCTAATGGGAAATATGACTTGATAATCAAATTGTAAAAATACTGTATCATTCTCAAATACTAAACATTGATTTCCAAATGTGACCCGGAACTGTCGAATTGTAAATTCTCATCATGTGTAACAAGTTTGTTCCGTTTTCATTGATTTATGCCATACACCATTGCCATAAAATATCCTCATACTCTTGTTTGCTACTCATGTTT
>JAUELF010288851.1:0-10127 GCA_031471495.1 Clinocardium nuttallii | reverse complement strand
TGGGCTCACTTCTGATGCATGACTACATAAACTACCCATACATTGCACCGCCACCCAAATTGGCATTTTTTAGAAGATTTGGGGGAAACAGATGGGTCAATTGAAAATGTGGTGGTATCATTTTAATACAGACTGGAAGACAATGTGGAAAATTCATATTTTCTGGAGCACTTTGTGCTTTTTTATGCTCCCTGAAGAATTAACATGGCAATGTATATGAGTGTGTGTCTACATCAATTCGTGCAACCTATTTCTCAGCAAGTACAGCCGGGAGTTCAGTGAAAGTAGACTTAAAGCTTCTCTCATTTTTGACAGAGCCTTTTTAGATTTTTCAAGGAGCAGATTCCATCGAGTATTAACCCTTTCCCTCATACGACAATTCTGCAGCAGACGACTTTGAACATATTTTGTCAAAATATAAAAATTCTCTTTAATTGAACGGATAACCTTTTTTTGTGGTAAAATGAAAAAATGCTCGTTTTGAACAATTTCTTCTGTTGTCACTATGTTTTCTAAAAGTCGTCGGCTGCAGAGGCGCCCAAAACCGTCTATATTAAGGGAAAGGGTTAATTTAAGATGTTCTTGTTTTTCAGGCTCCAGCTTTTGTTGGCACTTTTCCAACGGATTCAGCCGCGTTGTCTGATGACGTCGTTATAGCGACAAGCCTCGGAAAGTTTACTGTAGACGACAAAGACGCCGCGTGCAGCGTGACGAGTCCGGCGGGAATAGTTTATGAAATTAGGAATGTCACAACTCCCACTGATGCTACCAAACCAGGTAAAATATTTAATTATCTAAAAAAAAAAAATATATAACCTTATTTGCCACCTGCAAAGGTATGTTAAGGTCATGACCATCTTTCCCTATATCTTAACATGCCTTTGAGTCGTCCCGTGAGAAAACCAACAGTATGGCCTTTGCGTAATGTATCGACCAGATCAGTCTGCAGATCAGACTGATCCGGGCCGAGACATTCCGTCTCAGGGGGATAGGGATATAGAATAATGATTCCTGAAACAGAAAATCCACAGGAGGTGAAACGTGTCCGTCCGGGTAAGCCTGCGCGGCATGCTTATACTGATCCGGGTCGACACCTTACGCAGAGTCCACACTGTTGGTTTTCTTGCGAGACGGTTCATATGTTATTAGCATATCGTTGTTAGTATGTAGAAATAATATGTTTTAAATTTTCAAATTATGAAATGGTATATAATTACTAAGGTAGCCATCTGAAATAAGTATTACACTGTAACAATTAGGAATTGCATTTTTTACTTATTTCCTACACTATGCTTCTTTATTCAGAAGAAGAAGAAGAAGACGAAGAAGAATATTTTATTAGACTTAAACTTACAAAGTGTCTTGTCATTACTACATAATACTTCAAGCAAATACAAATAAATAAATTCAGGTCGGTTAGAATGAATGGAATTATATTCCATTTACATACAAACATACACATATACGCACACACAAGAAGCTAAAATCCTAAACATTTTTTTTCTAGAATCTATTCTAAAACGGCGGTCTGTTGGTCTGTTGGTGTTAAAAAGTAAAACTTAAGTTTACTTGTGCTGAGCAATGACTCCGTTTGCGATACTGTTTTCAAACGTCGTCTGATCTTTATACATAAAAATGCATCAACATGTTGGGCATGTCAGCTTAAAATAAACAGTTGAATTTAATTACATGTAAGTCTATATAATCTTCACTATAGTAAAATTCAAATGTTGCTTATACCGTAAAACTTTTCCCTCATACACAATATGCAGCTGACCACATTGAAAACATCTCAGCATATTATTGAAACATCTCAGCATATTATTGAAACATCTCAGCATATTATTGAAACTTTCCATCAATACAGGTATAAACAGGATTGAGCAGAACGCATTAAGCTTATATAGGAAGCTCTCTCCTTGTGATTTTCATGTAGGCCTACATAAGCTGGGTTACCGAACTGAACTTAGAAGAAGAAGAAAAACATAGAAGAAGAAGTTGTTGTTATTAGTTTGGTGTTGTTGTAGTGACATCATTCACTGCCCGAGTTTCACAATGTCGACTCGTCCGTGTTGAAAATGGATCTATTCCATCTTTTCGTCCAACAGTAAAGTTGGTAAAATGTAATGTTTAAGTGACAAACAGTGAATATTTCAGGAGAGAAAGCTCGTCACGAGCACTCAACTGCATCTGCATTGTTTGCAAATGCCTTTAAATGCCTTTTATTGCCTTTTGCAGCGACAGGGTTCAATGAGTATTGTGTTTAACCCTTTCCATCTTTCGACAATTCTGCAGCAGACGACTTTGAACGTATTTTGTCAAAATATAGAAACTCTGTAATTGAATGGTAATCTATGCATAAAAGTGGAAACATAGTGTCAAAAGGAGAAATTACTTGTTTTGAGCAATTTCTTCTTTTGTCACTATGTTTTCAAAAAGCCGTCTGTTGCAGAGGCGCCAGAAAGCGTTTATTTGAGGAGAAGGGTCAACATCATATAACGACGGATGGTCGGAGATCACGGAGGGAAGTTGCTCATACAATGTTTTAAACCACGGAGTGCCAATTTGTTTGTTTGTTTCAGAATATGAGATTTATGTGAGCTCTTCGGTGACAGAGGCCTTGATTGACTTCAATGACCAAGCTGTCCCAATAGTTCTAACCGTTACGTGTACCGACGGGACATCCTCCATTACGGCGACATTTAATGTCAACATTGTTGATGCTGTAAGGAATTTTGTCTTAAAACAACTTATCTACAGGAATTCGCCATTTGTTACCCTTGCGGATTTCGAACCGGGCGCCCTACGTTCGATCTTCATATCGGCGGTCATAGTGGAGGGCACACCTTAATTCCTAGCGTAGTTCTGGGTGTGTTAAGGCATCATGAATAAGTGAACTGTCGCCTGACTTAATTTTAAAAACCCGGTGTAAAACCTCAATAAAGTATAGCTTTCCTCTTTCCCCTTATGTAGAAACATATTGACGCGTATGCAGCAGACGGCTTTTTGAAAACATACTGACTTAATTTTAAAAAACGGTGTGAAACCTCAATAAAGTATAACTTTCCTCTTTCCCCTTATGTAGATACATATTGACGCGTATGCAGCAGACAACTTTAATTTGGGCAAAAGGAGAACTTGATCTTGCTGCAATTGCTGGTCATGAGTAAGTTGTCCTTGCAACAACTTCATTTAAAGAATAATTTCATATTTGTGCCTATATTTTTTCCAAGTTGTCTGCTGTAGATGTGTTATATTTTTGAATGGACTTACCCTTTTCTTGACCTGGCCCTGAGATAATCAGGATAATAATTATGTGTTTTTTATAAAAAATATCGCACATTTAATGAAAATCTGTATCCATGGTGACACATATGCAGTGGATGACATTTATAAACTAGGTTGCAAATCGAGAAAGCAATTAGCATGGTTAAATTTGTCCTGATGTCATAAAATGTGTGAACAACTTTTTACTAAAATTTAAATCTCTTTAAAGAGAGATGTTGGACATTTCCATCTAGTAAGTTACAAAGTCTTTTCTCAGAACCCGACCCTGTCTGGACTACCTGGTACCCCGTTCAGTAGTGTAAGTGACGGGGCAACAGCAGCTCAACAGTTGGACGTGTTCACTGTCACGGATAGCGATGATACCATAACGTGTGCTGTAGACCCTGCTGATACGGATGCTGCTTCCAAATTTGAGGTTATAGCAGGGACACCACCAGGTATTCATAAGCCCCTTCTCCAACCTTCCTCACACTTACTCAGCTTCTAATCAAACGTTCCTCATCCAACCGTCTTTACTCTTTCTCACATCTTCCCCTATCCCCTCCAATCTTACTCACTCTTCTTCTCCTCCTTAGACCTTTCTTACTCCTCCTCCAACCTGACTCACTACTCCTCAAATGTCATCACTCCTCCCTATCTCCTTCTCTAACCTTCATCTACCCTCCTTCTCTCTTCCCACCTTCCCCCTGCTCTAACCTTCATCTACCCTCATTCTCTCTCCCCACCTTCCTCATTCCATCTCCTCATTCAACATTCTCACTCTTCCAACTAACCTTTTCCATTTTCAATCGCTCCTCATCCTCTAACCTTCATAACTCCTCTCCCTCATTTTTCCAACATTCTTCATTCCCCCTCCTTCCTTCCTCATGTAATCCTCCAGTTCCTCCTCCCCCTCATTCAATCTTCTTCACGCTTCCTCCTCCAACCTTTCTTATTCTTCCTCCTCTAACATTCCTCACTCCTCCTTCTCCCCTTGTCTAACTTTCTTAACTCCTCCTACTCCTCTCACCCAACCTCCTCATTGCTTAACCTTTCTCTGATATAGATTACTTAGATACCCCTGCAGCTGAACACTTGTTAGAATTGCAGAATTTCCTCTTAATGAGCATTTTCTCAATTGTTCGCATTGTTTATATTTTCTTTTTACAATCTGACTTGTATTGAACTATATTCTCCCTACTTTTCTGTAAGTGTTTCTGAAGCAGTCGACTGCTAAATGATTAACACTTTCCAACATACAGAATCTTTCCTGGGCCTCTGTAGTCGACTTCTTTTGGAGAGAAAAACTATGATAAAATGAGAAACTGCTCAATAAGAGCAATCTCTCCTCTTACCACAATGTTTTCATTCTTATTCTAGAACTACACTTTCATTTATAGAGCTGTTTCATATTTTTGTGGCGATTTTGTTTTCAAATTCGCTTGCGGCATAATTGTTACCTGAGGGAAAGGTAACCCTGTTTGATCCCGTTACAGAGTTTCAGTTTTGGTTGAAAGCTAATGCACCGGGCCTGAATGCCGCCACAAAGTCCACCTTTATCGTACCTATCACGTGTTCAGACGGAACAACAGCGGACATCGTCTCCGGTACCAAAACAGTCAACATCATCAGCTCTGTAAGTTGTTGTTATTCAAACGTATCGCATTGGTTGTGTAGTGGCAGAGCGTTCGCCTCGTGTGCGGGAGTCAGTGGTTCGATCTCTGGTTGGATCATACCATATACTTTAAAAATCGTAGGAATGGCTGCACTCGTTGGTGCTCATGACAGCGGGATTGGCATAACGACTGACTGGCTCGTGTTATGTCAGGATAGTTGGACCAATAGTACTGGTAACTTACCCAGGAAATGCCGTGATATAATTAAACAACTGTTGGAAGCGGCGTAAAAACACCAAACAATCAATTAATCAATTAACATTTCAATATTTTGCCTGCGACAGACTTCTTTACAAGTTAAAGATGATTCGTCCTTTACAATCCAATAATTACGCATATACAGTATGTTTTTAAGATTGTTAGATAGTGATCTTGAAACAACTGTTTACTTTTAGCCACCAGTATTTGTGGGTCTTCCTGGTAGCTCGACCATTTCTGATGCAACGATAACCGATACCCAGCTACATGCTTTCTCCGTCACGGACAAGGCAACCGATACCATTACTTGTTCTTACAGCGCGCCGTCCCCGAATGATAGCGATTTCGAGTTCAGAGGCACTTCACCAAGTATGGCTTTCTTTATTTTATTTCTATTTTAAACAGTTTAAACTTTTTATTTTCTTATTTAAATTCTTTACCTGCATACGCATTTTGACGCAAAAGCAGCAGACGACTTTTGGAAAACATTGTGGCCAAAGGTGAACATGCTCATGATGAACAATTTCACCTTTAGCCACAATGTTTTCAACTTTATTTAACAATTAAGCTATATTTATGGAGATTTTTTAGGTTTTTGTCACTTATGTTTTCAAAGTCGTCTGCTGCAGATTTGTTGTATGCACGAAAGGGATTTGTTCCTGAATTATATTTGGAATAGCCAGTATGAGAATGTCAAAACATTGGGCTGGCCTTGCTAAAACCTCAGTAAAACTAGACCCTCGACTGCGATGCAGTAGATACAATATTTAAATGTAAAGGGTCAAGTCAAGAATACCTTTTTGGGCAGTGTCGTCAGCTCCAATATACCTACAACGATTTGTTTTTGTTCTGATTACGATGAGATTGACTTTTTGCTCTACCTACCGTTGTGGCCCAGGCTTCACAATAAAAGGTTCTAGCAGTTTGTAGTTAAACTCTTGCCGGAGCCGACTTTTTTTAAAGAAGACTTTTCCATATTCCAAATCGGACGTTTCAAAATCCCATTTAATAAGGGTTTTTGGAATATTTGTATAACTTAAATGCAAACAATGCTGATTTCAGGTGAGAGAGCCCGCCACGAGCTGACTCACCTGAATCTGTAGTGTTTGCAATATTTTTAATATTGCCATTGAATCTGAAAGAGTTATAGGAATTTCTTTTTATCAAAAGTGTGATGTTGATGTCTCGGTATCTTAATACAATAACTTGCGAAAAAGTTAAAACATTCCTGCTGTTTAATAATGCATGTACAGTATCGAAGTTAAGTTAATTTAGTAAAATATTCGCGGCGGTCTCGTGATAAATGATTTGACTGTATACATCTGAACCATCTGTCAAGAAAACATGTCATTGAATATATTTTAGATTATCCTTTACCTGCTATAGGCAAATTTGGACGCCTCTTTAATGGGAATGGGGCATCAATGTAGGTACAAACACCGCTTCTACATGTACAGCCTTAAATACTGTTCTCCCTTTGCCACGATGTTTTCTAAAGGTAGTCTGCTGCAGAATGCGCCAGAATGCATCAGTATGTGAGAATGTGAGGCAGATACACGTACTAGATAACGTAACTCCATTCCAGGTTTCCAGCTCTGGGTGAAAGGCACTAACTCCCTGAACTTCAACTCAGCATCAAGTATTGCCATCAATATAACATGTACCGACGGGACGACACCAATATCAGCTGTGTATACGCTTACCCTCACTGATGAGGTAATCCTTTGTATTAGTAAAGTGTTTCGTATGAATAAGTAAAGTGTTTCCTTTGTATAAGTAAAGTGTTTCCTTTATATAGTAAAGTGTTTTCTTTTTATTAGTAAAGTGTTATGTATTAGTAAAGTGTTATGCATTAGTAAAGTGTTTCCTTTTTTGGTAAAGTGTTTCCTCTTTTGGTAAAGTGTTTTCTTTGTATTAGTAAAGTGTTTATTATGTATTAGTAAAGTGTTTATTATGTATTAATAGAGTGTTTCCTTCGTTTTAGTAAAGTATTTGCTCATTACAGTTTAGCCTTTTTCCACTCCGACAAATCTGCAGCAGACGACTTTGAAAACGTCTAAAAAACCCACAGAAAATCCCTTTAAATGAAAGAGAAATAATTAAATATGATGACAAAAGGAAACAATGCTCGTTAATAGCAATATCTGCTTATGTCGCCGTGTTTTCGAAAAAGCATCTGCCGCAGAGGCGTCAAAAGATGTCTACATGAGGGAAAGGGTTAACTCACCTGTTCATCAAGCTTGTTTACTCAGTTTACATGAATAAGTGAACTATTGCATTTATATAACTGAAATAATGTTGAAAACGGCGTAAATCTTAATGAAGCAGATCACCCAACGTTTGGCGTCCGGTGTCTGTCTGTCTGTCTGTCTGTCTGTCTGTCTGTCTGTCTGTCTGTCTGTCTGTCTGTATGTATGTATGTCTGTTCGTCCATTGTTTTCCTACAAACATATTCTTTTGGTAAGCCGATGGACCAATTTCAAAATAATTTCAAGGGATTGAATCTTAGGTCTTAAATGTGTTAACATCTTTGAAATGAGTCAACCATGCGTTTAACGCACTATGCCAGAGGAGAAGTTTACCTTTGCAACAATAATTTCAAGCATTGTCTGCTTCATACGTATCAAAACGTCTCTGGCATGAAATATTTAGAAATATTTTAATAAGTAGGCAGCACAAACAAACTGAATTTCCGAATTGTGTAATTTGTCATCCCTACAGGATCCCACCTGGACAGGACTACCAGCCACCTTCCAGACCTTGTCTGACTCGGAGGCGGCTGCCAAGTCTCTATACACGTTCACTGTGACCGACTCGGATGATACCATCACCTGTGAGGTAGACGCCAGTACGCCAGAGGCTGCATTATACGAAGTGCGAGCCCTGACACCTCCTGGTAATGTGTTATACTTAAAGATAAAATTAATGTTTTTTAACAAACAGATCTTAACCTAAAAGGTTACCGTATTTGAAGTTCAAGCCCTGACACCTCCCTCCTGGTAATGTTTTATTATCAAATATATCTTAAGCTAAAAGGTTGTTGTATTTGAAGTTCAAGCTCTGGCATCGCCTAGTAGTGTTAATCCCTTTAGATAAATCAAAATATCTGTTATGAAATAGAGCTAATAACTCGAAGGCTGCCTTATTCGAAGTTAAATCCCTGACACATCCTGGTAATAGGCTATCCTCATAGATAATAGTCTTCCATCACATAGAGCTTAAAGCTAAACAGCTGCCTTTTCGAGGTATGAACCCTGACACATCGTGGTTATGTATAATGCTTAAAGATTAAAAAAAGTAAGTGTTATCAAATGGAGCTTAAAGCTAAAATGACACCTCCTGGCAATGTGTTTCTCTTAAAGATATAAAACGTAGCTTTAAAAAAAGAAGAAGAGCTTTATGCTAAAACGATGCCTTATTGAAAGAACAAACCCTGGGAATGTGTTACTCTTATAGATATAACACGTAGTTATTTAAAAAAGAAAGAGCTTATGATTAAACGATGCTTTATGGGAATAACAAACCCTGACGCCTCCTGGTGATTTGTTACTCTTATAGATATAACACGTAGTTATTTAAAAAAAAAGAGCTTTATGCTAAAACGATGCCTTATGGGAAGAACAAACCCTGACATCTCCTGGTTGCCGTATGCGTAGTTCGTATGAGTTGTTCGTATGCGTCAAATAGAGCTAAATGCTAAAAGGCTGCTTTATTCCAAGGCCGAGTCATGACATGTCCTGGTACTTTGTTATCCCAATATATAAAAATGGTGTGCTATTGAATAGAGCTAAATGCTAAAAGGTTTGCTTTATTCCAATGACGAGCCATGACATGTTCTGGTACTTTGTTATCCTCATAGATAAAAATGTTGTGCTATCGAATATAGCTAAATGCTTAAAGGTTTGCTTCATTCCAAGGACGAGCCATGACATGTTCTGGTACTTTGTTATACTCATGGATAAAAAGGTTGTTATTATTAGGTTTACTTTATTCCAAATCCAAGCCCTGAGTACGTGTTATACTTATAGATACAAACATATATTTTTTAATTAAATATAGCTTAGAACTGAAAGGTTGCCGTATGCGAAGTTTGAGCCCTGACACCTCCTGGTATATGTAGTGTGTTATAATTATGAATAAAAAAAAATCCTTTTTTTTCATAAAAAAGAACTTAAAGCTTCAAGGCAGCCTTATTGAAAGTTCGAGTCCTGACAACTCCTGGTATTTCGTTATATTTATATGTAACACAATTATTTTTTGTTATAAAATAGAGCTAAAAGCTTAAAGGCAGCCATATTGGAATTTCGGGCCCTGATAACTCCTGGTATTGTGTTATCTTTATATATAAAACACAACTTTATTTATTTTATATATAATAGAGCTAAAAGCTTAAAGGCAGCTTTATTGGGTGTTCAAGCTCTGTCATCTCCTAGTATGTTGTTATCTTTATATATAACAAAATAGTTTTAATCATATAGAGCTAACAGCTTAAAGGCAGCCTTATTGGAAGTTCGAGCCCTGAACACTCCTGGTATTTTGGTATCTGTATTGATACAAGGTGTATGTCTAATAATTATGTCAAAACAGCCTTTTGGCACGTTATTATCAAGCTATTTCCTTTTTTAACTGTTTATAGCCTTTGAGATATGGTATAAAGGACCACCACCCGCACTAAACGCTGAAGTCACGCCGAACTATACGCTGCCTATAAAATGTTCAGACGGTGCTAGCTATACTCACACAGAAACTTACGTTGTTGAGTTGGAAAACGCCGTAAGTTATATGTTGTTATGCGCCTGCCTCGGTTGTGAGACATATATTCGGATAAATTCTGTTTCTGTCCGTCATGCAATCTCTTTATACCAATTTCATTGAAACCAGACCAACTTATAATCTACAGAACGGAACACTCAGCAATCACCTCTCTCTCTCTCTCTCTCAATATAAACTGACCTTGCTATCCATTATTCATGAGACAGTTCAGTT
>JAUELF010288829.1:0-10128 GCA_031471495.1 Clinocardium nuttallii | reverse complement strand
CTTTACTAAGTTATTCGGACCGCTTACATATGATCTCATCAACTGTGTACGACATAGATATAATTTAAGGGAAATCATTCAGAATGTAACAAAAATGCATTTATAATATGTTATGTAATATAAGCCAGTGGCCTAAGTACTTTTGAATACAAATTGGCATTGTCATTGTCAACTACTACTCCTTCCTATTCAACTACTACTACTTTTACTACTGCAACTACTACTACTTCTTCTAGGAATCCGCCCTGGTCGAGTGGTTAGTATCGGGGATCTGAACCGGTGTCCCGGGTTCAATCCCTAGTACAAACGAATTAACAAACGATTGTGCACATTTTTTAAAACCTGATCTCATCTATCATATACAATTTGTTATATACAAACATACATACATTCACAAAATCATTTGCATTCATAACATATCATATAATTGTATAAATTGATATAAAGTCTGTGTATATATTCACATAAATACAATTATGAAAAAACAGTTTTTTTTATATTATTAGACGAGTTTTGTTTAACCAAGTGGTCCTTTATAAGGCGCAAATGTCACAAGGAGAGAAAAACATGTAGCCAGTCCGGGGCTCGAACCCGGCACCTCTCGCTTAACAAGAGGGCCATGATGGCCCTGGATCGCTCACCTGAATTTTCACAAGATATTCCTTAACAAAGTGTTAACATGCTCTAGCCAAAGATTTGGCTTCCAAAGTGTTAACAAGAATTTCCTTAAATTTGAACTAGTCACCTAGTGTTTGACCGGACTTGACCCAGTTTTTAACTTCACTAAATACCACTAAGCCAAACGTTCTAATAAAGTTTCAACATGCTCAGGCCAAACATATGGCTTCCAGAGAGTTAACAAGATTTTCCTTCAATTTGACCTAGTGACCTTGTTTTTGACCAGACATGATCCAGTTTTGAATTTGGCCTATATATCACTAAGACAAACATTCCGATAAAGTTTTAACATGCTCAAGCCAAAAGTGTGGCTTCCAGATTGTTAATAAGAGTTTCCTTAAATTTGACCTAGCGACCTAGTTTTTGACCGGACATGACTTAGTTTTGTACTTGGCTTAGATATTAGTAAGGCAAATATTCTAACAAAGTTGCAACATGCTCAACCCATAAATGTGGCTTCCAGAGTGTTAACAAGATTGTCCTTAGATTTGACCTAGTAACCTAGTTTCTGACCGGATATGACCCAGTTTCAAACTTCGCCTAGATATCACTACGAAAAACATTCTGACAGGGTTTCAACATGCTCAAACCAAAAACGTGGTTTCCAGAGTGTTAACAAGATTTTCCTTAAATTTGACCTAGTGAACTTGTTTTTGACCCCCCATGACCCGGTCTCAAACATGTCCAAGGTTTGATAGAGATGAATGTTTTGACACACTTTCATGGTGATTGGATGCAAAATGTAGTCTTTAGAGTGATAACAAGGGTAAATGTTGACGACGCATGACGCACGACAAACGGACGCCGGACAAAATCACAATAGCTCACTTTGCACTTCGTGCGTAGGTGAGCTTAACGTGCATTAATAATATGTTATGTATTATAAGCCGGTGGCCTAAGTACTTTTGATGTTGAGTTCCCTTGGGCAAGGCACAATTTCTAGCCTAGAACTGGTTTGTTTACCCAGGGATCTTGAAAAAGGGAACGGTCGCCGTGATATAACAGAACTAATGTTGAAAGCGGAGTAACAACTCAAAAAGCAAATAAACAAAACTATTACTCTGCTATTTCTATACTACTATTAACGTTACTACAACCACTTTTTCTACTTTTCAGTGTCCGCCTTCTCCTTTCCAAATGTCAATCACACAAACTCTATTTCTATTGTCCTCCTACTTGAAACTAACTTAAAACCACTTATTTAAACAGATAGTGTCTCGGTATATATTACAAGTACGTAAATGATACTTTGGATTTCACACGAAAACATGACACACTGTTTCCTGTTGAAACAATAGATAAACGAAACCAGACAAAATAGACAAAAGTCAAGAATTGATTTGTATGTAAATGCGCTATATCCATGCTGACATAGTACTTTAATTGCCATCTTAAAATGCCCAGCTATATATGTCAAACAATGCAAAACTTCATTCGGACGCATCATTATTGAGTTTGTCCGTGAGTGCGACTTTGTCTTGATTTGACTGGTTGAGTCTTATCTAAATCTTTATGATTTTCTGTTTCATTTCACGATGGTAACTTCACAAACCAACGTCTTCCCAGACTTTCTCACACAAGTACTCCATATAACAAATGATGAAATGAACAACATGTTCACAAACTAAACTCGAAAATAACAAGATTAATTTTTGATTTTGTAGCATGACTTTAAGAAAGCAGATCAGTTCATTACATTTAATTAACATGACAGTTTGGAAATATTCCGAACAAAAAGGCCATATATCCCTTTATTTTAAACAAGAAGACCAAGATATTAGGATATCTATATACACTTAAATACAAAATACGATACACCTTCATGACCAGCGTACACGACCTATAAGTAACTTTTCATTAGCGTAATTCAAGCGTTTTCAGCGTATGCTTTGAGTCTGATTTGCGTCAATCTTTCTCCTTGTCACAGGAGTGGAACGTAAAACATACACCCGAATACGCACAAATACCTTAAATGCTTAAAAATAAAAATCTGCATCGCCGTATGCCAGCGTATGCGATCGTGCTTGAAACATATAAAGCGTATGCGCACTATTTTTCATACGCTGGTATAGTACAAAGCGCAAGAATACTGGAAACTTACCCAGGAAATGACGTTATATAACTATAGTCAATTGTTGAAAGCAGCGTCAAACATTGCTCACACAAACACAACAAAGGAAACAACACAAACGACAGATACGCAGCGGACGATTGAAAACATTTCATGTGCTAAGGGTTATCATATGCTTTAAACAAGGAAATGAACTAGTTAAACTGCGTCAGGGTCGGATTTTTTGTTTAAAATAGAAATCTTCCAAGAACAATAGATTTAAAAAAGGACAGTTTGTTCTGAGAAACTTCAGATTGGTTAGTAATTATCTATATTGTTGTTGTATTAGTTGATTTCGATATTGAGCATGTGTCTTGAATCATTTACACTTTGTAAAACATGTATTGTACATGTGTGTGGTAAGATTTATAAAGAAAGTACCAGTAACTAAATCAATACATTTAAAGATAATTTCATTGATCAGATAAGTATTAATGAATGAGTTACTGGTATATCCTACATGAGTTATCATATTGTATAATCAATACATTTAGAGATAATTTCATTGATCAGATGGTATAATCAATACATTTAGAGATAATTGCATTGATCAGATGGTATAATCAATACAATAGAGACAATTTTATTGATCAGATAAGTATTAATGGAGGAGTTACTGGTATATCCTACATTAGTTATCATATGGTATAATCAATACATTTAGAGATAATTTCATTGCTCAGATGGTATAATCAATACATTTAGAGACAATATCATTGCTCACATAAGTATTAATGAAGGAGTTATTGGTATATCCTACATTAGTTATCATATTGTTTAATCAATACATTTAGAGATAATTGCATTGATCAGATAAGTATTAATGAAGGAATTACGTTTATATATTATATTAGTTTTCATATGGTATAATCAATACATTTAGAGATAATTTCATTAATTAGATAAGTATTAATGAAGGAGTTACTGGTGTATCCTACATTAGTTATCATATAGTATAATCACTACATTTGTCTAAAGCAATGTTCACAGCCAGGACATTATTATATCCCTGACTTATGTGAAATGTGTTCACAGTGAAGTTGTGCGTATCCTCACTACTCTACACACTTTTCAGTGAACTCGTTACAATTGACATATAGTCTTACATTGTTTTCAGTCAATTCCCCACATTTCATTCCGAAATTCAGAAATGGACTTAACTTTCTCATTGTTCTATTAAATATTTAATAAATAAAAAAGTGTTTTCATACACTTTATTCGAAGACACAGCTGCCACATGCCACACATGTGGATCCAAACTATCAGGGCATCCGTCAGTTTAATGTCATTTGTGCCGACAAGGAACTATTGTTCTGATCACAAATGTCTAATTTTTCATCTAGCATAGACGTATATGTAAATCCTATGCTATGAAACGTTCCTGTCTTTAAGGTATTCTTGTTGGTTGCAAAATATGGTTTATGTAAATCATGTTGATGCTCTCAATAGTGTCAGGCTGATTAGTTTGTCTTTCGTTAACTTCCAGCCTGCCTATCGAAGTAATTTCAAATATTAAGTGCACAGACTGCTGTATCTCTTAAATATCCATTTTCTTGCAATATACCATTGCATTTTGTTTAATCGACAATCTTTGTGACTCTCCGAGATGTTTAATCTCATGATCACACACTGCTTTGTGTGCATTTCCCTGATTGAACAAATAGCACGTATCGTATTACGATCGTTATCGGACAGGTTTGGTGATGCCGAAAATGCATTTTGAATTCATTCTGTCACCAGATAATGATCAGTTGCAGAAGTTAGAAGGATTTAAAATAGAAAATAATGGATGTTCGTTTAAGAGAAATAAGAGTATTAATATCGAAATAAATGGATGTACGTTTAAGCAGAATAAGTGTATTTTAGAACAACTGTATATATGTTAAGCCAAACATGTGGACACACCGAGACCCGCCTTGGTCTAGCGCGGTTTAAACAGAAAACGGTTCAGACGATCTTGTTCTGCTTACGACAGCTATTTTCCGTCCAGACCGTGAGATGTTATTAAGAGTTAAATTGAACATTCGATGGTAACAATGCAAGCAAGCAAACTTAATTGCTCCAACCAAATTAACGCTTATGTTGATATAGACGGCATAAGACGAAATTTTAAAAAAAATGGTTGAAAAGTACACTGCTCAATGTTGCCATTGTTCAACTATGATTTTTTTTTCAATTTGCCGAAGTTTGCCAAAATCGTCATGCCATGTCTTCCAACAACAAGCTGAATTGTGTATATGAGGGTAGTTTGCAAGTTGCCTGGAAAAACTTGTTCGGAATGAGAATGCGAGAAATGCAGAAGACGCGTGATGAAACGTAAATGTTGTTTGACACGGCTTTAAACGGCTAACATTTATCAATGGCAGTGATATAATTAAATGTAATTGTCCAACCTTGCGTTTGTGAGAGTTAATAGCACTTTAGAGCAATGTAAAAAACCTAGTCAGACAGTGCGTATTTGCCGGCCTGTTTGGTTCTATACTGGTGGTACAGGCTTTACAAAACTTGTCACAACACTCACAGGGTAAATATTCCGACATATGATGTTTTGTTAGGGGTTAACGCCGCTTCAAACCTTAGTATAGTTATATCGAGGAGACAGTTCACATATCCACGATTCCTTCGTAAATAAACGATAACTACGCAGTGATATTTGCCTTGCCCAAGGGCACGCAGCCATTACCGCCGCAACTTCGGATCGAACCCGGAAAGCCCGGTTCCAAATCTCAGATATGGCGAATAGAAGACACACAATTGAATTAAACTGCATTCCATGAATTGCTATGACTAAACGCAAACTCATTTAAGATCCTAACTGTCATTCATGCATATATTAATCAGATAAGTAGTGAATCCGTCACCGTTAATGCGATTCTGATAGAAAATGTTGATGTCGGGTCAAGTAAAGCGAACTAGCGATCCAGGGATCCTGATTTTGGAACCCTTCTGATCAACCAACCTGTCTGCCATTGGTGCTGATGATTGAGTTAAGTCAATGTGACCACAATGATTGAAGCGTCAATGTTTTCTTGATATGGAATAGTTTGTGCTAACAATTCATTGTTAGGTAAAATATCCGTCCTGATACACCTACAAAACTAACGAAAGCGGCGTCAAACTGCATTAATTACCTTTATGATGACATTGAATAACTTATATTATTAATCATTGTGTGTTAAGAGTTATCTGTTGTTGAAATGAAGGAAGTAAAATAACGAAACTTGGACAGGGTATGACATTATGGGGATAAAATAAATCCACCAAGAAAACGTGAATATTCTGTTCGGAAAACCTTTAGATCTTTTACATTTAGTAACAACAGGTATACTGTGGTACAATTCGAAAAGTACCTAGTGCTGTTTGTTTGCTGTTTAACCTGTGTCCTGATGTAGACCAAGTATGAGAACAGTTTATCAAAAAGTGTATTATCTCATTGCCCTGGCATGTTTTAATCCTGTGTCAAAAATAAGCATATATTCTTATTGGTATACACAGTCTCATAACCTTTACCAAATACAACAATGTAAATCTTATCAAATGAAATTACAATTATTGATTTGAGTTGAAAACAGAATATATATTTTTGCCACTTTGTTTTCAAAAGTCGTCTGCTGCAGATGCTTGTATATGTGTCAGCTTTTAAAACATATCAATTCATTAAAAAGGGTCAAGGAATTCAAAAGGTTTTCATATTGATACGATTCAATAATCCATATGTTCAGCAATAAAATACAATTGAAGCCTTTTATGTCTATGTTATTAGAGGCAGATTACTACTGTCAGTGTATTGACAGGTTCCGTGTTATACTGTAGTGGAAGAGTTCCGGATTGCTTAAATATGTTTCATTATTGTTTTACCAATTATGAAAACTTTCAGTAGATAAAAAGTCTTCTTAAATAGAAATCAAAATGTGTTTCAGATAATAATTTAAAAAATAAATGCAATCTCATTTGTTCAAGTTTTTAAAGCGTCATCTGGAGCAAATACCTAAATGGGGCATTGGTTAAAATAAAAAACTACCCGTTATTTTACCCAGTCTTAGACGTGTTCATTTTTATAATATTTCATCCCGTTACTCAAACAGACGCTTTATTAAGCCTCTATAAAAAAACCTAAACAGGGACTATTAAAACGTCTCTGTATCCAGGCAGAAGAAAGAAACATCTTCATCCGAGGCAGTTTCACCTTTGAAGACAAATGTTTTAACTTCACTAAATAATTGTTTGTAAGTGTTCTTTCTTTTATAAAGAGTAATCGTAAATTTGAAAGTCTTCTGCTGCGGATTTAGTGATATGTGTAAAATTGGGTTAATGGATTACCTAATAATTTTAGGAGATCCTTCTTTGAAATATCTGAAGAATTTATTTTAATCATCCATTTTTCAAAAGATTTCAACCTCAAAGGCAACAGTTATCGTTTGCATCAGGATATGGGTTTAAATTGGAGGACGACAATTTACCAGAGAAAAAAATAATGTGTAAAGAGTTATCTTTTGTTGAATTTAAGGAAGTGAAATTATTAAAATTGTTCAGGGAAGGACATTTCATTGAAGAAAACATACCAACAAGAACAATATATTTAAAGTGAATATTCTGTTCTGAGAAACTTCAGATCTGGTGACTAATGATTTCTTTTGTTGCGGGTGAAAGTGTAATCTTACGTCGGTGTTTGTGTTGTTGGTGTTCACCCTTTACCTAATATATAGACACCCTTTAAGAACAAACAGTATGGCAACATAAGCAATATCTCCCTTTTCCGTCATGTTAAAACCCATGTATACAACATTTATTTTTATTCTTTACATTTACCGCAATCCTGACCTTGACCCTTTCCAACATACAACGAATCTAAGCAAACGACTTTTAACCATCTACACAATAATATACAAAACAAACATTTTCTACATACAGACGTTTTCTGAAGCTCATGGTGAGCAATTTCTCCTTTAGCTAAAATGTTTACATCCTCCCCCGTTTGTATCAGGTAAAGGGTTTACAATGAAGGGGAGTTAATTGATAGAAAAACAGCTAATATGCTAAGAGTAATCTTAACCTTCCAACAAGGAAGTGAACTAGTTTAGGTTCGTCAGGGTAGGACATTTTGTTAGAAAAAGAAAATCCACCAAGAACATTTGATTAAAAGTGAATATTCTGTTCTGAAAACGTTTAGATTTGGTGAGTGAATATTTATATTGTTGTTGCTTGAGTTGAATAATCTTTGTCCCAGTGTCTTGAATCATTTACACTTATGAAAACATGCATTTTGTGTTAAAATTTAATATGTATATATATAGGTGCTACCGATTTACGAAAAACATCGTACTTTGGCAATAAAAATGATTTTTAAAAAGTATTTTTCTAGAGGACGATAATATTAATGTCATGTTTAAACTTGAATGATCACTAAATGTTGAATGTGTATTGATGTCGTCTTTTATTATAAACACTCAATAATTAAGTAAATCAGTGCAGAGCATATTGAAATTAATTGACAATGAACAAGATTGAGACATGATGGCAAGGCTAATACTTTATCGACCACCTCCATGATGGTATGTCAGTAAATGTTTAACTGATATAATCGGGGGGGGGGGGGGGGGGCTTGTCGAACGGTAATTTTGTAATTCCAACATGGCGATTACCTTTTACAACCGGTCCATAATGCAGGAACAAATATTGTAGGGGGTCACATTTCTTCTTAATCCCTTTTCCCTTATGCAGACATTTATTTCAGCCCTTTTCTGATGCCACCTTGCGACTACCCTTTTCACCAAATCAATATGGCTTGACCGATATTGTAGAGGGTCAGCCAAAGAACATTTTAAGCATATTATTTGGAATTCGAACAAGCGGATTCACAGGAAAACAATTTTAAAGTTATTCAATTTCCATCCCAGTCTGCAGCAACCCAATTAATATGTAGAATAAAATCGTTTGAACAATCTAGATGAGGCTAAAAGTAACATTCATGTCAAGTTTGATCACATCGAAACACCTTGAGCCTTCGGTTTGAAATTATCTTTAGACGAGAGGGCCATGATGGCCCTGGGTCGCTGACCTGCTTTTTCCCCTTCACTTTAGCCATATACGCCCCGCCCCCTGGCAGCCGTAGTTTCCGACCAATCCACTTGGTTTGAAAGAATCTGAAGATTTGCATCACACTTTCGGAGTAGAAGATTATTTAAGCTTTCACTTAAAAGTTTATTTACAATTTTTTTTTATTAAAGTAATATAGTCCTCTGGCCCAAAATACAAAATACAAAAAATACAATTGACCAATAGAGTGACAAATATATATTGTTTTACAAATAACAAGTTTTCACTATAGCTATATAAGGCAAAATAGCTTCGCCCTGTGGCCGACCATGTTTTACGACAAATCAACATGGCTTGAAGGAATCTGATAGTGGATCACTTAAGGAACATTTCTACAAAATGATTCGACCAGACACTTTTGGAGGAGAAGATTTTTTTAAGTTTTCACTATAGCCATTTAGTGCAAAATAGCCCAGCCTTGTGGCTCAATTCTTTCTACAAAATTATTTAAAAATTGACCTGACACTTTGTACTAGAAGTTCTTTTTAAGTTTTCTCTCAAGCCATATAAGGCAAAATAGCCCCGCCCCCTGGCGACCACGTCTTTCGACCAATCAACTTGGCTTGAAGGAATCTAATAGTGGGTCACTTAAGTAACAATTATTTGAAAATCGGCCTGACTCTTTCGGAGGAGAAGATTTTTATAAGCTTTCACTATACCAATATAAGGCAAGATAGCCCCGCCCTGTGGCAGCCATGTATTTCGACCAATCAACATGGCTTGACGGAATCTGATACTGGATCACTAAGGAACATTTCTCGAAATAATTTGAAAATCGGCCTGACATTTTTGAAGGAGAAGTTTTTTAAGTTTGTACTATAGCCATATAGCCTCGCCTCTTGGCGGCCATGTTTTTCGACCAATTATCATGGCTTGCAGGAATCTGATAGAGGGTCACCTAAATAGAATATTTCTACAAAACTATTTGAAAATCGGTTTGACACTTACGGAGGAGAAGATTTTTTCACTATACACATATAATGCAAAATAGCCCCGCCCTGTGGCCGCCATGTTTTTTTACCAATACACATGGCTTAAAGGAATCTGATAGTGGGTCACTTAAGGAAAATGTCTACAAAGTAATTCGAAAATCGGCCTGACACTTTTTGAGGAGAAGATTTTTTAAGTTTTCACTATAGCCATATAAGGCGAAATAGCCCCGCACCCGGCGGCCATGTTTTTCAACCGATCAACTTGAAGGTATCTGATAGAGGGTTACCTATGGAACACTTCTAGACAATTAT
>JAUELF010288808.1:0-10129 GCA_031471495.1 Clinocardium nuttallii | reverse complement strand
AGGTACATACACTTTTAGAAGCACGAAGTGCTTTATTTGTTTTACCATGAACAAGTACATCACTGATGTTGGTGTCTGTTCTGGATATATTTTCATATTTACGGATAAACTTGGATTAGCTGTCAACAATATTTTGTTTCTCTATAGCACTTGAATTAAGCAGTCAATTTTATTCAGCTGCCAAATTCAGACCCTCCCCATCGGTTGCTGCCCAAGACAATCCAAACAGTATAGGTTGTGGTTTCTTCCAAAGCGTTAGAGTAAATTCATAAAGTGCATTATATTTTTTTTTTTATAACTTAAATTTCTGTATTATTTCATTAATCAAAATGTAATAAAAGTTGATTAAATTTAATTCAATGTGTTCAGTAAAATAAGCATATACATCCCTTTGATCATTACAGATTGTAAACATTATAAATATGGCAAAAAAGCCCTAGAAAACATATACAAAAAAGTTAAATAAAATGCTTGGTTGTATATTACATCATGATTTAATGTACCCTTTCGTTCAACATACAACGAATCTGCAGTAGACGACTTTGAAAACATAGTGAGCAAAACCTAAACATCTTCATATAAGATATCTTAATTGTTAAATAAAGTAGAAAACATTGAGGCTAAAAGTGAAATAGCTCATCGTTAGTAATTTCGCCGTTGGCCACAATGTTTTCAAAAGTCGCCTGCTGCTATTGTGTCAAAATGCGTCTGCAGGTGGTAAATGTATTTATAGTATTATAGAGGGATGCAATTATTGTGACCCAAAGGGGTTATTGGTAACTATGAGCACTTTACCCTTTTGCCACAGCGTTTTCAGGTAAGCAATACGCCAAAGACATCCGCGGTTATTCTGATCTAGAGCCAAGTAGTCCCTAAAACATATCTTTGCGTAAAATGCGTGTAAACCTTTACCAGAATGCATTGCATGTATGACATTGGGTATAACATCATTTGTAAATGTGTATAGGTACTGCACTGGATGTGATTTATTTGATCATGTTTAGTAGTTGTACCTTGCTTGAAAGTGAAAATAGAATATGTAATACACCAACCAAAAGTTATATCATAGGGGCATTGTGAAACGTTTTAATGTTTTGATTTTTACATGAAACAGAATATGGCTGAACTTCACATTGTTTGTCTTAGTCTTTATGTGTTAAAGTTGAAGATAGAACATGCATATATGTTATAATATCATACGATATGAAAATGCAGTACAAATGTTAATACTGTCTTTTACAATTCAAATCTCGAACTGCTATTCAGCCATTTTAATTTCGCAACACAATCATGGTACTTACTCGGGAGCGAATAGAAGAAGAGGATACAAATATAATGAATATAATTCAATGTTAACATTTGACATCTTTGTTGTTAACGATGAAGCTGTCGGTTCATTGTCGACACCATTTTTTAAAAGTCCTGTGCACATTCATTCCATCATTACTTCAAACGTTGACACCACAATTGTCTAAGCTTTCCTTCCGTCGGAAATCGATGTAATGTAATAGAAAGTCCATTTACCTTTTTACCTCTGTAGTTGCTGCAGTGTAAGACCATATTTTTCCCATATCATATTCTTCTCACCTGGGAAAAATAAGATCTCATTTGTTACACATTTCGAACATATATGTCACAGCTCCTGGGAAATGTGTGATCGAAGCCGGTTGTTTATGTACCATGAAATCACATTTAAAACTGAGTCACATTTGTCACAGATTGATATTGTCAGTACTGCAGATACATTTTGTTGATAAACATGTATGTGTATATATTCTAGTTATAAAGAATCGTTGATTATGTTGACGTTGTTGTCGTTTCTGTGGTTGTTGTTGCTGTTAGTTCTCGACTTGGTTGCAATTGTAGGCACATTGGCTGTTGCTGTATAGATAGTTGTTTTAATTTGTTGTTTTTGTTTGTTTTTTATTTTGTTGCTGTACGGGTATTAGTGGTATAAGTAGGAATAGTAATGGTTCTTGTTGGCACCGTAAAAGTAGGTGTAGATGACAGTGTGGTTGCTTCCTGGGTCAAACACACCTGTACTGAGTGCCCATGGGAAAGGATCTACCAGAACAATCACCGACTGAGGATCGAACCCGGGACCTCTAGCTATGAGCGTCTGTTACTGTTTATAAATATTTGTTGTTGATAAGAGTTTAAGTGTTGTAAATGTAAGAATGATTGCTGGTGTGTTTGTTGTTGTTGTAGATATACGTGTTGTTGTAGGCGCAATACTTCCGCAATAATTGGGGGTAGCACGTGTGGTAATGGTACTTGTAGGCGTAATAGTGGTAGTTGTTGGTGTTGTTGTGGTCATTTATGGCTTAGTTATGTTCCGCTCACCTAAGCACGAAATGCCCAATATGACACATTGTGATCACTATATATATCTATCCATCGTTAATATTGTGAAATAATCGTCTTGTCTGAAGGCCTTGACATTTGGTAAGTATGTAGCACCATATAGTGACCCTTTACAAAGATGGTCAAATGTTGCCACAGGGGTCAAATCCGGCCCGCCCCAGGGGTCAAACGTTTTATATAGCCTCGTATATGGAAATCGTCTTGTCTGCAACTGCAGGACATATAACTTTGATATGTGCTATGTGCTATGTGGTCTCTTACCGACATTGTTCAAATTAGGCTCAGATCCCTTTGATTCTCATGTGGGGAATTCAGGCGCCCTGTGCATTAAATAAATGATGGAATTAAGTAATCATGAATAAGAAAATATGATGTGCAATGATAGGCTGGTTTCTGAACTTTATCAATACTTTCCGATGATGTATACGGGTTACTTATGTGCTGAAATGAGGAGACGCGGGAGTGTGTAAAATCCGATCATCTACGCAACGTTATCAGAAATACTCGGCCATCGTATTTATATCAATTTTACTGTTTTTTCGTTATAAATCATTATTATATTGGTATGATGTGAACGAGTAGATGATGTTGTTTGTAAATATATATAATATAGACATTTGCTTTTTTAAAGATGTACATAAACTATTTAGAAAGTTCGCTATTTATTGTTGAACATGCTACGGTCATCCCTGGCCACGTTATGTAAAATACGCGGCCATCGGATGTATTATTTATATTTGTAGTGTGTGTTTATTAATTTATCATAATAATGTTGGTATGTTGTAAAAGAGCAGACGCAGACAATGTACTGTGTACGTAAATAAAATATCGTCATCGACCGAGATTCATACATTATATTCGGCGTTGGGAGACATATAACATAAACTACGGAGCTGGCCCAAATATAACGTTTAACAAATATAAGCCTATTATTATTGTTGTTATTTTATTTTATTTTCATTATTATTATTTTTATTTCTTTTTTATTATTACATTTTTATTATCAAATTGATCACACAGCAATGACATCGACAAAATCGGTGAAGAATGTGATTGTCTTCTTTATCAACAGTTTGGTCAATCATATATGTCACAGTTTAAAACTGTGAATAATAAGATCCTATATTTTTCAGACATGTGAAGAATATGATCTGGGAATAGTAAGGTCCTACACAGCAGTAATATCGCTTTGTCTTGGGGTTGAATAATGTTTAAATTCTGTCATTTCTTATCAGTTTTGCATGTGCTCTCAACCTGAAGTTTGGAGTAAACCTAAAAACTAAATAGCGTCAATGGTAGATAACATTTCACGGGCGATAAACAGGTTAAATACATTACACTATACATTCTGACTCGTCTTAGGCATCCACCAAGGGTCGGGATGTGGCAGCTGACCAAAGACGACTATCAAATGCAAGTGATATAGGGAAATAAATGTTGTTTTGGTTAATCTTCAACTAGCTGCTTAACAGAGATGACAGCTTACGCAAGTGTGTCTGTTAGATATGACACAAATATATCCAGAACATTTATAACAGGTTTATCTGTGTTTAAACGTGTGTTGGAATCTTGCAGAATCTCACACTTAGTGGAATGATCACTATTTAGTATATCCTATGAAACAATCACCCAGGGTAAACATACACACTATTTACTATCATATGAAACAATCACCCAAGGTAAACATACACACTATTTACTATCCTATGAAACAATCACCAAGGTAAACACACATATTTATGATATTATTAACGGTTCACATGGTTATTTGTATTGTTGAAACCTACGCTGGACCAAAGAACAATAAATACACAAACTCTGACGTAGACAAAGTTCACCATGTAAAAACTGCTGACATAAACTTAACAAGGGCACCTGACCGTGAAGTTTATTTGAAAGACGTCATATTAAAACATTTCCCTCGTACAGACGCATTCTGACACATCACCTGCAGACTTCTTTTGAACACATTGTTGCAAAAGTTACAATATAAAAATGTGGTTTTCATATTCAAAATACGTTCAGATACTTTCAAAGCCGTCTGCTGCAGATGTGTTGTGTGTGAGAAGGAGTTAGAGTGCAGCCTGTGTCGTTCGTTTACCTTTGTTGGTCGTTCACATTTGTTGGTCGTTTACCTTTGTTGGTCGTTTACCTTTGTTGGTCGTTTGCCTTTGTTGGTCGTTCACCTTTGTTGGTCGTTTACCTTTGTCGGTCGTTCACATTGGTTGATCGTTTACCTTTGTTGGTGGTTCACATTGGTTGGCCGTTTACTTGGTTGAGTTCATAGAAACGTAAACCTAACGTTAACTGTTTCCCGCATACAACAAAGCTGCAGCAGACGACGAATTTAAGAGCACCAAGGCACAACAGTAATCATCTCTATGAATTCCAATGTATGTATTGAATAGTGTTGAAGACATTAGGACAGAATACAAAAGTGTTTATCATGAGCAATTCCCCCTTTTGCCACGATGTTTTTGAAAGACTTTTACTGAAGATGCGTCGAATTGTGTCTACAAGTTGGAAAGGACCCATTTCTAGAAATTGAAGTACGAGTCCACGAAAACAATTGTTGAACACCTTGTTATTGAAAAGAGCTGAAAAATAATATTCGAATGGAGGTGGAAACAAAGTTATCGAATCGAGTTATAACTTGGTTGAAAACATAGTAATTGAATAGAGTTGAACTGTTGTTAAAAACATAGTTATCGAATAGAGTTGAATTTGTTTGTTTGTTTGTTTGGAGTTTAACGCCGCTTTCAACAGCTTTTGGTCATATGAACCTACCCATGTGTTCCTGGCTTTCCCACACCAGTACTTACACAACATTCTTTCTAAGCCACTGACTACTTTCTCACATAAATCAGAGGTGAGAGGCAATGGAAAAATTGCCTGAAAGAATGTTCGCCTCAACCGGTTTGGAACCCGTGACCTCCAGATCACGAGTCAGATACACTACCAACTGAGCTACCCGGCCAGGCGAAACTGAAGGAGGAGTACGATGCAACAGATAAGATTTTAACAAAAATTGTTCTATTTCAAGGTCAGCGGTCAAGGTCACAGGGATATAAAAATTGAGTCTTGCACATCTACTACTCATGATTAACATTAATGCCAAGTATCAAGTAAATCAGGTTGAAACTAAAGGAGGAGTACGACGCAACAGGTTAGATTTTAACAAAGAAAATCCTTATTCAAGGTCAGAGGTCAAGGTCACAGGGACATGAAAATTGTGTCTAGGACATCTACTACTCCTGATTAATATTTATGCCAAGTATCAAGTAAATCAGGTTGAAACTAAAGGAGGAGTACAATGCAACATATTTTAACAATTTCGTTCCTATTTCAAGGTCAGAGGTCAATGTCAAGGTCACAGGGACATGGAATTGCCGTCTTACACATCTACTACTCCTGATTAACATTTATGCCAAGTATTAAGTAAATCAGGTTGAAACTGAAGGAGGAGTACGACACAACAGATTTTAACAAAATGTTTCCTATTTCAAGGTCAGAGGTCAAGGTCAAGGTCACAGGGACATGAAATTGCGTCTTGCACATCTTCTACTCCTGATTAACATTTATGCCAAGTATCAAGTAAATCAGGTCGAAACTGAAGGAGGAGTACAACGGAATAGATTTTGCGGACAGACCGACCGACCGACAGGCTGATTCCAGTATACCCCCTTCAAACTACGTTTGCGGGGGTATAATAACACTTAATTTTGGAAAAAAAATGTTCTATATTTGCGACAAGCATTTGGACAGTCGATTAAATATGTACAACACGAAGCATTCTTAACTAATAACATATTTGGATGGTTATACATTAACATTATTGCCATATAACATCTGAGCAAGAACCCGTGTGCATTACACACACCTACTATGAAATATTATAATTAATAAAATCAGTAACTAAAACCCGACTAATGGATTAGATATGTATATATGCAGATGGTTCGACTCGCCCAGGATCAACCAGAGATAAAACTATTTATAGCAAAATACTCGGGGAAACCTGTTTTCATTTGTCAATGTCGAACCAAGAAATATTGAGCCTCATTCACATTTAACTATCATATTGCAATAATATATCTATAAGAATAGTAATAGCATTACTCACAGAGAGCAACAGTTGAGTTTATCAAAACATATACACAACCGATTCTCCTGACTATTCTTCGTAATTTTGTTTTTTACTTTCATTAAAAACTATAAATCGTACACGTCAGCACAGTCCGACTGTCCAGACCTAAAATACTTCACACGAGTACTTTCCTTGTGCAATTCACTTCACCTAACGTTCATTACATTAATACAGGGGGAAATTAATTTTCTTCTTATTCGATTTTCACAAACGCAGAAAATGACATTTCTCTAATGTGTACAAAGTTAATTAAAATCTACATGTATGTAAGTTGTGTTAAATAAGATGACCGATAGAGGATACCCTACCATAATCGACATGTTCGCATTAATATGTAGAGATATTGGTTGGATAGAGATGAGCTGAAAGGGGAGACTATTCTTCAAATGAACGGTTCTAAATCGACATGATATGTTATTTCCCTTGGATTAGTTTTGGAATTTCACTACTCGCCTACCTACATGAATCAATAAACGGTTGACCTTTTCGTCGGTCGGGAACATCCCAACCTTTCTTCTGACAACAGTTCTAATGATATGCACAACTTATTCCTTGCTAAAAAGTCTGGACAGAAGAGCCTTCAGTGCCTATGTGAATCTTTGAAAACCAAGGCGACTATTCGAATGTAATGCACAATCCCCCTTGGCTTGGGAGGATGACCTATCCGCGACCTTGTATGTAATGCAAATAACCCCACCCCTGTCGTAATGCGTCCTACTATGTATATTTATAACAACACAAAACTAGAAAAATAATACCAATGCATGGTTCCCAGATCTACAATAAGTATCTCATTTGCCTGCCATGTTGATGAGCATTAATAGAGAATTTCTAAAATTGGGAAAACACCAAGGAGTTTGAGTTTGACTATGCCTTTGTATAATCTGATCACATCGACTTCTTGATTTAATTAATTTATATTTAATATTTCTCTATTCAACTAAGGGCCGTTTCAGGAAAAAATGTCTGAGGGAGGGTATTTTTTAATTCAAATAAGAATTAGTGCCCCCCGCAGCCAAAATTATTGATAGGTGGTACCCTAAATTTGATGGTCGTTCCTCCCCTAGACATTTGCTTATGGAACATCCCTTATAGTATGTGCCTATCAAAGTGGCCGACAAGGGGGATAATGATTGTAGTTGAGGGAACTATGTTTATATTCATTCGCCGTGATGTGATGTGATGCAGAAACTGAAAGGATATTACACTATTGATAGGTCTCGTATGTTTTGTTGTCGCATAAACCAGTATCATGGAAGATAAAAAACGCCATGATTTACAGAGACGAATTTGTAAATGAGAACTATAGGCGTTCATTATGTAATTGCTTTTTCCGATTGAAAAATACTTTCAATTGAAAGTAAATGTTCCCCTAGAGATACACGCGTGTCAAGCGCATTAGAGCAGATAGCATCAAACACACTAACATTTGTGTCCCTGGCTGGAAGTTCAACACTTTACCCGGTAAAAGAAAAGTGTTACATAAACATAAATGTATCAACTGTTCAACTGGTATAAATAACTCTTCACTCAGCCTCAGTATACGACTTTGAAAACGTTGTGGGTTTTTAGGAAAACTTGCTAACAACAAGCAATAACCCCCAATGTTTTCAACTCTGAGTTGCAATTAAATTATGATTTTTCTGTATGTAACATGTTGGTTCCTAAGAATGCCATATGAGGTAACCGGTAAGAAGATACCGATCTATATACCGGTACGAAACCCTGTGTTCATCAGAATAGTAACCACATTAAAAGGTTCGATAGAGGTATTCGTCGTAAAATTGTCTTAACATGAACGTGTCCAGCTTTGCAATTTGAAGAGTCCACACAAAGTGTGATCGGATAACATCGGATGTACTCGTAACATAACTTGCACCTCGAACGATGTTCACAAAATTATCCTAAATTATAAAATGCTTTGCTTTAGTGTGATGCAGTAAAAAATAGTTCCCGTTTTTAAATGATATAAACACCAAAGTAGTCCACGTGAAGTACAATTATCAGATTTGATTCTGATCGGGAGTCAACCCGATTTCATGTGCGAAAGTAGGCCAAACATGGCGGATTATTCTTTCTGGAAATGGCCGAGTGGGTGATGAGTTGTGTATGGTGTTCACGGCTTCAAGTCATGTGTCCGAGTGTTTTCAATTGTATCACGTGCAAATATGCTTTGCTGCTAGCATCAGCAACACAATAACTGAACCTGTATCCCGCTTTACGCGACTTTAAACAACATATGTGTGAAAAGTTTCGCACTAGTTTGAAATACAATTGCGAATAATGTTGATCAAGATCAGGATATACATTAGTGAAGTCTAAACGTATATGTAAAAACCTGTCGAAAATCAAAAGTGGTTGATTCCTATTGCAGGAATTAAGCAGGGTTGAGATGCATCGGTGAGAAACTGGGGTTGGGATTAAGTGGACATTTCACTTATCAAAAGTCGCATCGAGCTTTATATTTACCGTTTGCACTTTTCTCATGCTGTTACTAATTGTGATCATTGATATACACAAGGGAGTAATGGATCTCCTTATACGAGAACAAAGACCCCAAAGGATTCTAATACACGAGAACCGATGCAAATGTAATCTGGTTTCAGATGCAGTTTCTAGAGACCTAATTTGTTTTACAGTAATTAAATTAAATCTTCTGCTATCCTGAAAACAGAAGACTGGTTAGAAAACATATATGTTCTGCGTTGGAAGAACGGTGTCCGTCCATGGTCGGCACATTTGAAAACGATTTAGGTGCCTTTTGTCACTGCAAAATAGAGTCCTGTTGCAACTCGTATTGCATTACATAAAGGTGCACGGGTCGGCTGAAGTTAACTGTTCTCCGGTGTAATCAGACCCCACTTTTTGTTTTGCGCAGCTCGCGATTTGGGGTTCGGGGTCTTATTTGCGTTGCCAGTATGGCATAATATATTTTGTTACATTATCGTACACTTAGTTGCGCCTTTACTTCTATACTTTTGTCAGAATATGCATTTAGTAGAATTAAGGTAAACATTGAAGACTGCGGATATACAGGGTCACATAACTTAATAACACAATAAGACCTCAAATATCATCGTTCAATTAGTGGCCACTCTATTTCTAGTTTTTTTTTGTCAGAATATGCATTTAGATTTATGTAACATTAAGGCTAAGACTGCGGATGACTTAATAACACAATAAGACCTCAAATAGCATCGTTCAATAGTGGCCACTATATTTATATATATTTTTTGTCAGAATATGCATTTAGATTTATGTAACATTAAGGCGAAAAGTGAAGACTGTAGATGACTTAATAACACAATAAGACATCAAATAGCATCGTTCAATTAGTGACCACTCTATTTATATATGTATTATGTGTTAGAATATTCATTTAGATGTAGGTAACATAAAGGTGAAGACTGTTGAGACTGTGTGGATGTACAGGCTCACATTAGTCTTCACTTATCATATAAGACCCAACATCGCAAGACGCGGCTCGAATATTTAAATGCGCCTCTCTAACAGAAAACATCTTTTAGCCCTTTCCCTCATGCGACAATTCTGCAGCAGACGACTTCGAACATATTTTGTCAAAACATAGAAAATCTCTATAATTGAATGGATAACCTA
>JAUELF010288786.1:0-10131 GCA_031471495.1 Clinocardium nuttallii | reverse complement strand
GAGTACTCGGTTACCGAAATTACTAACCGATTAATCGAAAAACATACGGTTAACCCAGTAACCGATTAATCGATGCCATCCCTAATAATTACTGAATTCTCCTGTTGTCAAAATGTTTTCAAAAGTAGTCTTCTGAGGCGTCAGAAAGCAGTATATGTGTTAAAAGGCTGAATGCGTCAACTATTGTCTGTATCAGGGAAAGGGTGAAACAAAAAGCTTCAGGAAAACTTTTTATAATCAATAGAAACTAGGTAAATTGAAGGTTTTGGCTGAAGAAAAGTTCTGAATACAATAAATTTTCCTCAACACTTTCTCCAACGTAAATCTTTTTCCCCAGAACTCTTAAAGAATAAACATGTCTTCGTTCCTGGATATCTTTTTACTAATTCAACCCTTTCCAACTTATGCATTTTGACTCACTCTTGAAAGCAGTGTGGCGTAATTTTTCCATTTGCCACAATGTTTTTACCCACATACATTACTAATCTGCAGCAGGCGACTTTTAAAAAAACAAAATGAAAAATATCTAAAGATGAAAGAACAATTATTGAATTGAAAAAATATTTTGGCAAAAAAAGAATATGCCCATCAATGGGTAATTTCTCTGTTTGCCATAATGTTTTCAAAATTCGTCTGCTGCAAAGGAAAGAGCTAATTTCACTACTTAAAAGCCATGCATTATGTATTTGTTTGACAGATATGAAATCGAAAAGTTATGACAGAAAGGTGGAACATACAACAAATCTGCAGCAAATGCCTTTGAAACCAAAGTGGCAAAAACCTGAAAAATCTCCATAAAAGATAGCTAAATTGTTAAATAAAGTTGAATACATTGCGGACAAAGGGGGGAAATTGCTCATCATGAACAATTTCAACTTTGGCCACAATGTTTTCAAAAGTTGTCTGCTGCAATTGTGTCAAATTGCGTCTGCAGGTGGGAAAGGAATAAATTGGTTTGCATAGTGGTATACAGGGCAAGGGCTGAAACAAGGGTTTAGAGAATTGCGAAAATTGAATTTTCACTTAAATTAACCCTTTCCCTCATAGATTTACAATCTTTCTACACAACTTTGAAACCTGATATAGAATATCTCTACAGTTTCATTATTGAATAGAGTTGAAAACATTGTAGCAATTAATAGGAGAAATTGTTTGTTTTGAGCAATTTCTCCTTTCATCACATTGTTTTCGAAATGTCTTTTACTGTTGATGCGGCAAAATGTGGCAAGTTCAACAAACTGGAAAGGGATAAAACTTGGAAATATATTCAGCAAAACTTTTCACACATTAGACTATGGTTATTAAACATTTTGTAAATGATTTACAAGTTTGAAACTTTGATTTAAGAGTTCTTAGTTTCCTTTACAAATACAGTAGCTAATTGTTAAATGTTAAATGGTGATAATTAAGTGCCTTTTGACACCTCAATTGCAGATAAATATGAAAAATATCAGAGGAAAAGGAGAAATTTTCAAACCGATATTATGTTTTCCTGATATTTCACGCATTTCCTTTCATTTTTTTAACCCTTTCCCACATACAACAAATCTGCTGCAGTCGACTTTGAAAATGTTAAGTAAACAATATGGAAACACATCTATACATGAAAGAAAATTTATGAATATAGTTGAAAACATTGTGGTAAAAGGAGAAAATTGCTCATGATGACTACCTTCTATTGCTACAATGTTTTCAAAAGTCATCAGCTGCAGTGGCGTCAAAAAGTGTCTGTATGTGGGACAGGGAACAGATGAGACTAAAACATTTTATCATCTTAAATGATTAATGTTGATTTGCAGTTTGAATTATAATGAATTGTTATTCTGTAATTTCAAAACATGCCCATGTAATTGCGTAAAATCAATGATGTTTCTATAACCTGTTCCCACCTGCAGATGCTTTTTGACACAAAAGCAGCAAACGACTTTCTTCATGAGCAATTCCTCCTTTGGTCACAATATTTTAAACTTTTGTTTAACAATTAAGCTATCTTTTATGAGATTTTTCAGGTTTTTGTCACTCTGTTATCAAACTTGTCTGCTGCAGATTCCATTTCTCATCTCATTCCTGAAATTCCAAAAGGTTGTAACTAATGTCATCCAACTTGCTTTGATTCAACAAGAATTCTGTTATATCACAAGGTTTCCTGGGTATACTTAGTTACTTAGTTCTTCTGGTCAATGTATCCCCAATCTCAATGAGTTGACACTATATATATAGTGTTTACTGACTTTCTTCCCTTAGGAAGACATATTATACAAAGTACTCAATGAGTTGGTTTCAACTCTTTCCCTCATAATTATACGCCTTCTGACGCCTCTGCAGCAGACGACTTTTTGAAAACATAGTGACAAAAGAAGAAATTGCTCAAAACAAGCAATTTCTCCTATTGACACAATGTTTTCCACTTTTAGTCATAGGTTTACCATTCAATTATAGAGATTTTCTATTTTTTGGCAAAAACTGTTCAAAGTCGTCTGCTGCAGAATTGTCGTATGAGGGAACGGAATATAGACCTTACAAACAAACTCCTGCTGACTTACAGGTAAAACACCAGGATGGCTTGTTGCAGAGATGTAAAGAAATTATCAAATCCAACAAGGAAAAGTATGTCCTGCTCTCTGAGGAGAAAACTAACCTCAAGAAACAACTTGAAGATGCAAACTCAGAACTAAGTAAAGCGAAGGTAAGTGTTTATTGTCCCCTTGACCCCTTGGTTAACATTGACTCTAGAATCAATATTGTTCATCCAATCTTCATGAAAGTGTATCAGAACATTTGTACCCATCAAATCTTTGTCAAATTTAAAACTGGGACATGGGGGGTCAAAAAGTAAGTCACTAGGTCAAATTGAAGGAAAATCTTGTTAACACTCTGGCGGCCGCATTTTTTGCTTCAGCAGTTTGAAATGATGTCAGATGGTTTGTTTTAAAGATATCTAGGTCAAGTTTGAGTATGGATCATATTGGGTCAGAATCTAGGTATCTCAGCCAAATTGAAGGAAAATCTTGTTAACACTTGCTGCTTGCTGCATTTTTTGCTTCATGAGCTTGATTTTTTGTCTGAATTATATCTAGGTCAAGTTCAAATAAGGGTCATATTGAGTCAGAAACTAGGTCAATAAAGGAAAATATTGTTCAAACTCTGAAGGCTGCATTTTTACTTTGAGTGAGTTGAAACTTCAGAATCAGAATGTTGCCTCGATGATATCTAGTGCATGTTGGAATAAAAACAAATGTAGATCACTGGGCCAAATGTAGGAAAATCTTGTTAACACTGTGGAGGTTGCATTCAGAATAATTGTCTTGATTTGTTTTGCATCACAGTACATTGTTTAATTCAGGTAAGCGAACAAGGGCCATCATGACCCTCTTGTTACTTAGAAATTCTGGTTAAAATTCTGCGTCCATATCTTTGTAACTAATAAGCAGTGGAATAGTCGAGCGCACTGATGTTTGGGTTTGTTTACCCTCGCCTATCGGCATAAAGCCATTTGGCGAGCGCACTATCCTCAGACAGCTCTTTTTATACCTTACATTGCAGGCATCTGGTTCGGAGCTGGTGTTTACTTTGCTGGAGATGCATCTTACTCTGCCAGACCATGGTTGGCAGTTGGTGCACAGAACCCACCTAATCCTGCAGGTCAAAATAAAGGCTACATATTTATGTGTAAAGTGCTTACAGGTATTACATGGTTTTTTAACCTCAAATATCAGTGACAATTACTATGAAAATTTCCTTAACAATTTCCCCCTTATAGACAGATGTAAACCCTTTCTCTCATACAGATAATTTCTGATGCCTCTGCAACAGATACCTTTTCGAAAACATTGTGGCAAACGAAGAAATTGCTTAAAACAAGTAATTTCTTCTTTTGCCACAATGTTTCTCACCTTTTCCAGTAATTATACCAACATTTATAGAGTTTTCCGTGTTTTTGTCTGGAAGTTTTCAAAGTCGTCTACTGCAGATTTGTTGTACGGGGGAAAGGATTAACATCTTTAGGAGATTACTCAATTTCTACTTTTGCCACAATATTATCAAAAGTTGTCAACATCTAAGCCGCAGCCACCTAGTTTTAACTTGAATAAATAGTTACACTTTCATTTTTAGATATTAGATATTTTATATCTTTTTAAACAGAAGTTTTCAAAGTCGTCTGTTGTTGTTTGAAGGTTAACAATCTGCTTTTGAGTGATAATTCTACTGTGAGAACAACTCTTATCTGTGAATTCGTTCTACTTGAACTATTGAGTGGAATTCCAAAGACGATGAATATGCACATTGCTGAAGCATGTTGAATTAACTAATGGAGGAATACTGAATAGTTTACATTCATAGAGTAACATGATGTAGACTCTTAAATTACCCTCTACCACATGCAACACATTTGATGCAGAAGTCTCTGGAAAACGTGGACACAAATATAGTGAAACACTACAAATAACTGTATATTTTTACCGAATAAAAATAAAAGCTGAAAACATTGTGGCAAAAGGAGAAATTGTTTCTTTTGTGCAATTTACTCTCTTGTCACAACGTTTTCAAAAGTCGTCTGCTGCGGAAGCATCAGAAAGTGTCTATTTGTGGGGAAAGGGTTATAAAAAGTTGAACAAAAGATGCCACAAAGTTAAACCCAAAAGTATCTCTTTAGATCAGTAAACTAAAGACTAAAGGTTCTAAGACCAACTGAAGTCAACAAATAACAGGGGTTAATTTTAGCCTTATAATTTTCTCTTATCGTTTGGTGTTCATTAAGTTCACCTGGGATCATATAGTAAGTTACCATTTATACTGGTCCATTAATCCTTACAACTGCGAGTCGGAAGAAATGCTTACCTAAGAACTCATTACAGGGCCAGGGATTGAACCCGCCACCTCCTGAGTCCTAGGTGATCATTTTAGCACTTTACCAAGGCGGTTTGGAAGTTAGTGGGCTGGTGTGTGTGGTTTGTCAACAATTTATTTTAATGTTACTCCTAGATCACTGGGCCAATTTTGACCAAAGAGGAATGTTCCTTAGGTGATATGGCACTTATATTTTAAGTAATTCCAATTTGTCGTAAAACAAGACCACCAGGGATGGTGACTTGAATTTGCATATAAAGTCTTATATGTGAAGAAGGGTTGATATCCTATCACTGGCCATGAGTGTTCTTGTATTTTTTGTTTAAGGTCAATACATCCTAGGAAATGATAAGATGAGATACCTACCTGCAGTAGACGCCGCCAAAGATCCAACGCTGATGTATGACAGTGCAGTGGACAAGGTGGCAAACCCTGTAGAGTTTGTTATCTTTCATGATACACAGGCCTATCCGGAGTACATCATTACATTCAACCTGTAACAAGTCTATTCACATCTATTGTACATGTTATTATTTTATTGGCTTTGCTTTTATTGTGATGTTTATTTCTCTAACTTGAACATTGGGGCCTGAAAGTATAAAAACTCTGTGAAAAATATGTCATCTTAGATTTATAACCTAAAATATTCTCATGCCTAGAAAAAACACCATTCCATAATATCTTGACACTTAAATAATGCTTTGCTAATTACAACTAATTGGAGGAATCACATAGAGAGTTACTCAAGGAAACGTTCTGCAAAATAATTTGAAATTCTACAAGACAGTTTGAGAGCCGACAATTTTAAAAATATACATATTTCAGTTGCCATAATTCTGCATGGACATTGAGAGGATACTTTCTGTTAATTTTCTTCCCAATTAATCCACTTGTTACAGAGGAGAAAAATTCCATGGATCGACCCTGGAAATCACAATAATTGGCATTGAGCAGTTTGTGTTCAGCTGAGCTAAAACAAAAGTGTTACATATAGTCGTATTTTTAAATAACTTGAATTGTTTCTTCTGCAAACAATTTGAAACAGTATTGATTGGTTGATATTGTTTGATAATTTCGGAGAAATATTACACGACCATAGTCCTCAGGAGGCTGTTATGTACATGCTACATCGCCCTTCTGATTTTCATTCAATGGATTTTCTTGATATCTTTTTTGTGTGTTGCTTTTGTAATCTATAAAATTAAAGCAACATGTTAACCCTTACCACTTACAGACACATTTTGATGACTTTTTAAAAACATGGGGTCAAAGGAGGAATTGCTTATGCTGAGCACAACAAAGCGTATAACTAAGATACAGGCAACTCACAGAGCTATTATATGTCAGCTTTAATTTCCAATATAAAATTCAATTAGATGCATTTTAACATATTTAGTAATGGACAACCATACTCTTTTGTATTTTATTTATTTTTTGCAGGATTATGTACTTTTACAAATCATTGAATCAAATATAAAGATATTTAGAAGCATATGTTTTCAACATTTGCTTATTGCAACAGAATTGTTCTATTGCTTTAAATTTATTCTGCTGAATTTTAAGTTATATTAATACCTTAGTACAAAGAACCTGTAGCAATGGCTAGATTTTCAACTGGCAAAGATATGAGCTCTGGGCATACTTGTAGGACATCCATGTGAGACAAGTGTAGTAGTTGATCAATCTGTGCATCTGAGAAGATTCCAATAACCCATTCCCACATACAACAAATCTGCGACAGATGACTTTGGAAACATCTGGACAAAGATATAGAAAATCCCTCATAAATTAATGTATTCTTACTGAAAAAAGTTGAAAATATTGTGGGAAAACTTAATTTTTTTTCAGAAGTCGTCAGCTGCAGAGGTGTCAGAAAGTGTCTATACATGGGGAAGGGATAAACTTCTGACATACTCTGTCATTTCTCTTTTTTAACCCATTTTATGTTAATGGATCTGCAGCAAATAAATGTTGACAACGTTGTGAAAAAAAATAGAAATTGCTCATCATGACCAGTCCTATTTCTTCTTTTGCCACAATGTTTTCAACTTCATTCAATAATCATTTATAGAGATTTTCCATACTTTTGTATGTTTGCTGCAGATTTGTTTGTATTCTGGAAAGGGTTAATTATAAGAAATCTTTTTACGAAATGTATCTGCTGCAGAATCTACAAAAGTCAACTTGGTTGGAGCAGGACCACTTATAGGTTACAATACACTTAATAAATTCCTTCTTTGTTTCCATGTAAACTGACCAGTTTCAGTCCTCAATTGTCACACTTTTTAACCGTTTCTTATATGAGAACACCATATACCATTGAAAAGAGTTACCCCTAAGCTCTTAAACAATTCAAAGAAAATGGGAGGGGGGTCATTTTGGACCAAATCAGGCCCGGACAAAACCAATCTAGTTCACTTTCAAACAAGGTCAAAATACTAAAAAGTGATCAAATCAATCATTTAGAGTGCATCCTATATACTTTTACAATGCATTTAAACTCAATGTCATATATTCAATGCATTCTGACGTTGGTATACACTCATTTCTACACAAACAAATTTGTATTATAGGGACTTTTTGGGAGAAGATCGATGAATTTGGCGTTTTTTGACCAGAAAGGCATCAGAAAGTATCCATATATGGGAAAGGTAGAACCCTTTCCTACATATCAGAACATTGTAGCAGACGACTTTCAAAGCAGCTTGGTAAAGCTATGGAGTCTTTTAACAAAAGAAAGTATATTTATGGAAAAGAGTTGAAAACATTGTGGTAAAAGGGATAATTGCTTATCATGAGTAATTTCTCTTTTTTGATAGAAAGTTTTCAAAGTTGTCTGCTGTAGATGCGTCAATCTGCATAAAAATTATGCAAGAAGGAAAGGGTTAATGGAAATTCTTTCATGAACACAAGTTTTAGAAGTAAAAACACATACAATGTACAAGTATAATATTGAATATTGTATAATACCATTATATGAGCTGCTACGAATCTGAATGCATAGAAAACAAAGCTAGAACAGTTACTATCACTGGAGATGATAAACAAAAAAAACAGCACCATGACTTACACCATAACTTAATAAGTAAAAGGGCCATAACTCTGTAAAATAACATGCAATTGTAAGACCCTTATGATGTGCACATCTCCTCTTGGAATAGAAACAGTGGTTTATAAGAAATAGGCAGTACAAAATATGGCTTCACATGGATCATCAAAATATGGTTCCGACCGACCGACCAATACAGTGACTCCTATATCCCCCAAAACTATGTTTTTTGGGAGTATAATAAAATTTAAAGCTTTCCCACATACAACAAATCTTTAGGAGACAACTTTGGGAACATTTAGTTGACATGACAGGGACACAATTGCCCTAAATCAATCACCTGAGTGATAGTATAACATTGTAACATGTAACTGTTTATATTGTGGATAATTGGATCTAAGACTGCTAATGAAACTGCCAGGAGAGGACACTGAAATAGCTTATGAATAAAGAAGTTTTGCAAAAAGGCATTAATCTTTTTTAAAATTAGAAAGAAAACCACCTAAGAAATATTCCTGTGATCTATGGTTAGGAAGGAGATGTCGTTTGAAGCTAAAAAAAATGATTTACCCCTTTTCTGATGCAGCCTAGAGGCTAACATTTTCAACCCAACAAATTATGTGTTGGTTCACTTAAGGACTCTTTATCTTGAAATCAGACAAGAACTTCAATAAGGATAGAATTATTAAGTTTAGTCATTTTGCCACTTTTCTGAAGCTGCCTTAGTACCTGATTTTCAACCAATCAAAATGGCTTAAACAATTTTTGTAGATGGTCACATAAGGATTATTTTAAACAAAAAAAAATGGAATCGGACAGGCAGATTAAACAAAGAAGAATTTTAAAGATTGGGCATTTCCCCCCCTATCAGATGCTGCATCATCAAAAGTTCTCAATCTTTGAACAATTTTGAAAGAGGACCACCAAATAAACATTCCTACGAAGTAAGATAGTAATTAGTCCATTCATTGGTTTAGGAGGAGATGTTATTTAAAGTTAATGACAGACAAAAGGCGGACAGGAAGAGATCAGAATAGATCCCTAATATACTCTATCAGGTAAATGATTACCCCCTTCCCACATATAGATGAATTGTTATCTATCTGTAGGATAGACAACTATTGGAAACAGAAATTTCTCCATTTGACCTTTTTTCAGCTATTTTAAAATAATTATACTTTCATTTATAGAGGTATTCCATATTTGCGTCTAAAAATGTTGTAAGTGGGTGGTAAGTAGATTATCTGTAGCTACATGATCTCTAAGGGAACTCTCAAAAGGTACAACAAACTGTTTGGTTGTGAATGCTCTCACATGCTATCACAATTTTCTCGGGAATTTCACAAATAATGGCACAATTAATTCCCGAATTATTTTTGTATTTATCTCTTTAAACAAGAGGGCCATCATGGCCTTATCGCTCAACTGATTTAATAAAACTTCAATAATTTTCACTCCAATCTGGCGGTCATGTTTTTCAACGGATCAGAATAAATTGAACAAACTTGGCAGAGGGTCAACACAAGGAACATTTTGTGCCAAATTATTTTCAAATCAGGCCAGTGAATTTGTACAAGAAGATTTTTCTCACTATATTACATATACCGGTAAGGAAAACAAGCCCCGCCCCCTGGTGGCCATGTTTTTTTATCAGAACAGAATAATTTCTACAATATTTGGACATTTGTACCAAATTGTCTTTAAATCGGGCCAGTACTTTTGAATGAGAAGTTTTAACACTGCACATATAAGGAAAACAAGCTCCATCCCCTGGCGGCCATGTTTTCAATGGATTGGAAATATTTGAACAATCTTGGTAGAGGGTGTCCAAAGGATTATTTGTGCAAAATAATTTTTCAAATTGGGCCATTACTTTTGGACAAGAAGATTTTTGAAGTTTTGGCAATTTTCCCCTTTTCTGATACCACAGCAACCAAATATCTACTTGGAATTAAATTCATTGAACTACTTAGAAAGTGGGCCACCCAAGGAACACTCCTGTGAAGTTAATTTGAAATCATTCCATTTGTTTAGTAGGAGAAGTCATTTGTAGGAAATTGTTAACAGACAGACATACAGACAATGATGACGGACGCCGGACAGTGAGTGATCACAAAAGCTCACATTCAGGTGAGCTAAAAACGCTTTCTAATGCTACTGCAGCAGACAGCTTTTTGAAAACATAGTGACAAAAGAAGAAATTGCACAAAACGTGCAATTTCTCCTTTTGACAC
>JAUELF010288785.1:0-18997 GCA_031471495.1 Clinocardium nuttallii | reverse complement strand
ATGAATGTATATTGTTTTATGGCGCATCGACAGCTAAGGTCATTTAGCGCGCAATTAAATTTAATTATTCATGAACATATGTTCAAGTGTTGAGGCAAACTGCATTGTATATACAACATTGACTTTTAACTTTTGTCCCCAAAGTTATACAGGAAAAATATGAACCGTATTGATATATGTTGTTTGGGTTAACATTGGTGCAATCCAAAAAGATAAAGGCAGACAAGTGCTGTAGCTATGGATCTTACATAATTATGATATAAAATGTATAAACCAAGTGTCGTGATTTTCAGTCTTAATGTATCTACATAAATTGAAGACTCTTTCATCGGCACAGACTGAGCAGAATCTTGCCATCCGCCGATACATTATATAGACCTACGTAAATCTACTGACTAAAAACGAAAGTGTAGCCCAACTGGTTTCATGCAAATGTACTTTACATGGGGTTAGAAAAGAGTATCTTTAAAAACCCGTAATCGCAGACTGCGGCTTTTCTTCTACAAAACTTAATGCCCCGGGTGAGGATCGAACTCACGACCTTCAGATTGCTCTGTTTACTTATGATTATGAGACTGACGCGCTACCTACTGCGCTACCGAGGCTTATATATTAACACGACTTCATTCAATAAAACATACTGTCACTTAAAACAGCTAGACCAACTTTACAGGATGTAAGACAAGTTTGACATGCATCGCTCCCATGTTCGTTAAGATGTTAATGTACTGCGTCAATTAAACCGTCGCATGGTGAATATATATAACAAGGTCAGTTTACTACAGATACTTGCAATATGTTAATATACCTTATTGGGTGAGTATCATGCACAAGTTGAATTTACAAGGCCCATACAACTTAATAGTGTGATCTGCAAAAATAATCTTTTTAACTCTCGAATTTATTGGCTAGAATTTGTTTATGGCAATAGGTATTATCACCCTTGTTTTATGCTATGTATGGCTATATATACGTTGGTAAATGAAGTTGTAATGTAAACTTTAATATTGTTCCGTCTACTACCATACAAGAAAAGGATGCAGTATCTGTCTATGTTGCTCGCATTTACATTGTTTTCGTATATTAATACTATTGTGTTGGACGGATTTCTTCGGCAGAATTTTCCGAGCTTGTAAAGGCAGAACTCCGCCGAAAAAACAAGTCGAAAACAATAGTTTCCCATAATCATGCATTAACCTTTTTATTTGTATAATTTGATATTGGCTATTTATAATGTGTCGTTTTGTTTGTTACAAACACTTTACTATTTAAAAAAATAATATTCGTGTTTAATTGTTAAGATACATAAACATTAACGACCTATCGCCCAATTATACTGTTTTCGCTGGTTGCTAGGGTCGTGAAAAAAGAATTGCGAACCGCCATTGTTGTTCCCCATTTGGTCTCGACTCTAAACTAAAACATCGACACAATGATATGTAATCCTTTTCTAACAGTGTATTTCGTAAAAAACTCGTGTGTTTTCTTATATTGATTTTTACGCCTGGATATGTGTGTTCTCTTTGCGATTTAGATGCCCATTTTGACCTAACAGCATGTTTAGTAAAGCGAACACACATCTTCTATTCTGCGTTGATAAACTTCACATCGGAGAATGACACAAATAATCAAAAGACATAACTTTAAAACAATTATTTGCACATTCATCCAAGCAGTTATTAAACCCCAATATCACTGAAATACACGTCACATTATTACGTCAGAAACTCCCTATGTATTTACAGTTTACTCACGTGAACATGTTATAAATAGACTGGATTTGATTTTCTGTAGGTCTACCGATATTTCATAGCGTGTCATTTACGAAAGCTGTACTAAAACAGTGTTATCTGTTCTTTAAATGCATACAATGCTTGATGGTAGCGCCCTGTTACGTTACTGTATGACACATTTCCGTCCTAAGTAGCACGTGAAAAAGATCTTCGTGCAATATCGATGCGTGCAGTATCACTGCATGCAATATGGAGTGATAAATCATCCTTTTGTGTCAAATGGTTTAAAGATGGAACAATATCAAAGTATACAATGAGCATCGATATTGCACAATACGACGGAATTATTTCCATACACTTTCACTACAAAGCTCTACAATCAAAACTTAAATGAGTTCATATATAGCTTTAAGGTTTATATTGTTTGCAGATTTACATTTATATCATACAGAATGAAAAGTCAATAGGCATAAACAATGCAAATTTGGCCTATTCATAGCTCTAGCTCGTTGCTTCGTGTACGTAATACATGATGTTTATCGCTTTTTGTAGATTTGCAAAATGACATTGCTCTTACGTTTGTGGCTAATTATTGTCGTTTTATATGTTTGTTCGTTTTACTGAATATACAATGAGGTCCAAACGGACATCTAGATCGTGATAAAGAACAGGAAAATACAGGAAATATACCAAAATAAATGATAAACAACTGTACAATGTGATCCACTTAAAAAAAGAACAACCCTGAAAAGTGTTGGTGTTTTATTTTGTCCATGATTCAAGTTCGAGATTTGAGAGTTATGCCTTTGATCCGTGGACCTTGATTGTTTTATGTTCTCTATTGTTGCTTCCATATATTGCCTCTTCATTCGAATATGCAATTTACATTATCCTTTTTTCTGGATGTCTCTATGAAACGACAAAGAAACAGAAGGAATGAAAGGGGTAATATTATTGCTTTCAATATACGATATTGCAAACGGGAAAGTTCACTGAACCCTTTTAGACGAAATGAAAGTTCTTCACAGTAGCGATTTGACATTAGAGACTGATGTAAAACTAGATAAGCTTGTGGTATGCAGTTGGGTAATACTTTGCAAAGTTCGAAATCAAGTCAAGGCAATTAGGGAATATTCTACACGAGATCCGCAATTCTGATCTGATTGAACAAGTTGTGGTGCTAATTTTGATGGATTAACATTGCTTCTGAATGTCTAAATATCGACGTTCTGTTTGTGCTGACTGTATACCCATCCTCACCGTACATGAAAAGGAAATGCAAATGGAATCGAGTTCGATGTGCGGTTTTGAGTATAGCTAGTTCAAACTTGTATTCTGTAGGATATATCAAAGTCCACTATATATTGGCTTTCCGTTCTTTAACTTGTATGACCACATAAAGTTGATACACTTTTAAACTTCGCCGGACAGTGAACGTGATTATCACAGATGAGAGATATCTAACAATAAACCATTTCCTTTATTTAACAATGTATCAATATATTGTACTTTCCCCGCCTTTCCAATATTTAATCAATTACTTGTCCGTCAAAATACTTTTTACGTGTCAGATATTATGCAATGTAACCGAATATATTGCTAACGTGTCACTGCTTCCCACTGCACGTAGACAACTGTATAAATTTGATTATGATTGAGAACTATCCAACACTCCAAACAGCAACAGTTCAAATTAGATCAACCAATGTCTTTTTTAAACATCAACTGCAAGCATATGAAACTCGCGATTACTCGAACATATACAAATTCATATATCGAACATATACAAATTCATATACATTGTTTAACCAATACCACTTCCTGGAACGCATATTTCTCCGCCAAGCAGCGTAGCAGCAGTTATGATTGCTAAGTCGAGCAATATGAACTAACTGCTGCTGCAATGATTTCCTGATATAGTCTTATCACTGGTTTGTTTTCCATTGTCGGATGTTGTTTGCTATCAGTCTTGTTTGTTGTTAGAGATGAACGGATAGTTATTGCGCCATGAATGATTATCATGATATCACTACTTTAATATACACAAGTTTGTAAATACTGCACAAATTACCCATTTGTAAATGGAAACCCTTCCTTAGTTCCCTCTAGTTAACGAAATAATTGAGAAACATATTTCTTCTGTCGAAGTAGATTTGTTTGCAATATTTTAATACTAATTAATATCATTTGCAGATGCATTTGCAGCAGACAACTGTTGAACACATTGTGACAAAAGGAGATATTGCTCAATATCTCCCTTTCCATACTGTTTTCTGTTCTATTCTGAAATATTCAGAAAAGTAAACTTGATAGGTCAACCCTTACTCACATACAAATCATTTACGACGCCTCTACAACACATGACATTTGGAATTATTCTGGCAAAAGAGGAAATTGATAAGTACACTTATTTTCAACGGAGAACTTGTTGCGGCATCAGAGAGGTTTTTTTTTATAAAACATCATCTTATGAACTTACAACTATAAGGTGGTAGAAGTGTTAATTCGATGACTCTCTACAACATTTCTAACTACATGCTTATGAAAGTGCTTGTCTGCTTTCGAGATAATTTATCAGAACTGTTCATTCAGTGACCCTCTCATGTTTTTTAAGTCTTATTGATTGGTAAGACACAATATCCAGGTGGCATCCGAAAAGGAGAAATTGAATTTTAAGCTTTAAATGACATATCAACCACTGGATTAATTTAAAACATACGTCGCAGGAATGGTCTTTTGGCGGTCCTTTTCCTTAATTATGTTTTAAAATATATACTCTGTATGGAACTTTTGTTTGTGCGGTTTCAGGCAGGGAGTAGAATGCTCAATATTTAAAATTATTCTCCACTTAGTCCGGTTGTCCGATTCAAAGGTTATTAAGTAGAAATGATCATTCATTGACTCTCAAAAAACATTGTTCAAGCCATTTCAATAGGTTAAAAAAAGCAGCAAAGCGGATTCAGAAAAGGACAAAATGACAAAATGTAAAAACTCTATTCGTGTGAAGGAGCTTGTCTGATCTTTTCCTTCAGTGAGACTCTTCATAGTTCTTTAAACCATACTGATAGGTTGAAAGACAGAGTTATCAGGCTGCATCAGACAAGGGGTAAATTGAACATTTAGCTTCAAATGCCATTTCATCCTAATCAACTTGGCAATTTTAGAGTATTCACAAGAATGTTCCTATTATGGTCATTTTTAAAATTTGTTCAAACATGTACATTCTAAACACAAGCTTTACTGATGCGGCAGTAGAAGGGAGTAAAATGCCTAAACTGTAAATCTCAACTATTACGGTAGATTACACTTCCAAGTTTACTGTTATCATTGTAAACATTAATATATTGCATTAATAGATTGCATACTATGAATACATCAGTTGGTACAGAGCAGTCAATATATAGGAAGACACTGTACTGTAATGAATGCTCGTGGTGGGATTTCCATAGAGCTATTTGGTAATATTATCATTAAAAAGTACCATAATAGTCGAATGATTAATTTTCCAAGACCAACAAGAAATTATGGGCATGGACGCATTTCATTTTCATTTTGCATTTTGCATCATTACTTGTCTGTCATGTTGGGACTTATTTAGCTCAATATTTCTATATACACTTCTGCATCTTCTCTTAAATGATCCCATTTCTACCTTCAGTACTTTGATTTATTTTGTATCGGACCATAATGAAAATATAGGTCAAATCCACCTGTCGATTATTGTTGTTTAAGTAGCATGCCAGGTTACAGTGTGACATTGGACATTAACATCACGACTGTCTAAACGCTAAACTAGGCAGTTATTTTTTTCTTTTTTTATAAATGGTCAATGTTAAAAGTCAAATGCTAAGCTAACTTCACATACTTCTCGAATTCGCAGACTTATTTGGTTGACATTGTTGGCATTTGTTAATAAAAGTCATGTTGGGTCATGAAAGGCAAATAGTGTTTAGTGTCTCGTGTCGCATTATACAACTGTGTACAATATTTCAATGACAGTAATCAGTTTAGATGTATGCGTTTACTCCAAGGATGGTGATCGTTTTATTTTATACAGATTCTCTTCCATATATTGTTTCATCACGCAAATATTCAATTACATTATCCTCTGTACTTGACGTATTGTGGAAACGATAAAAGAACACGTCACGGACGGAATGAAAGGATTGCCAAAATAGCTTCAAAACACGATCCTGCAAACGGGAAAGGTCAGTAAAACTTTTAGACGAAATGAGACTCTGTCTTTCCAAGTGCATTCACAAACGCCATTTGATATTTGCATTAAATTTAGTTTTAGATAAGCCTGTGATACAACGTTTACTAGTTAACGCCCAATAGCAGCCCGTCAATCCCAGGGTTGAACGCCCGAACCAAAGCTCGGACCAAAATTAGTTTCGACGTTTGACAAAAGGCCATGCAATAGCGTCATTTGTCATACACCAACGGGAAAACAGTCTATTTGGAAAAGTAGCCAATTGCTTTAAGGAACTGTTGGGTGGAATATAGTTGTTTGAAAATGCAAAGAAACGTGTTTGACCTTGCTTTTGTGATTTGGCTGAAACATTGTTGAAAACGGTGTCAAAACCCCAATTAACTAAACAATTATATGTCATGTTTGTCTTCGAGTATACAAACAATGTATTCCAGATCCTGATCAAACTTTAAAATGTATCTGCTTATATAGATCTACACTGACTGCAAATGTTCGAAGGTCGAACCTCTCCTAGATTTTTAAACAATTTACATAGATGGTGACATACGCATATTGTATACACCGACCATCGGATTTCGAAATAGATGTAAACTTGTCCACCCCCGAGCAGTAATAACTTAAACCTGTATCGCCCATGAAACATTATATTACTTCTATTATAAACCATAAGTTATATATCTTTTAAGACAGAATAAAGACAACCGATACAAATGCCTTATATTAAATTACAAAATAACATACTTTACAGATTAACAGTGTGTGTATACCACGTGACTTTTGACCTCGTATTTGCATGATCAGACAACAATAATTGCTCTTGATAAGGATGTTAAAACAACTATTTTATTTCTTCACCCTTTTTAATGAAACATGGCGCAATCTACGCCGCGTACACTGTCCTATCTCTGCGCTTTACAGGAGTTTGATTGGTGTTCTAGTTTTTTCAAACACTTCGATGAACCTGTTTTCTAAAACCAGATGTAATGCTGCTGCCGTCGACGATATTAATACATATTGAGAAAAGGTTCATCAAAGTGTTTGAAGAAACCAAACCCCGTTGAAAAACCGGAGATAGGGCTCTGTAAGCGGCGTAGACTGCGCCATGTTTCATTAAAAAAGATGGAGAAATAAAAAAGTTACCTTTGTTTTTAATTCTAAATCGAAGGAAACAAATTATGTTCGCCGTTGAATTTGTGACGTAAAAATCACGTTGTATACACACACTGGTACATGCATCATATAGGTATACTTAAGCGTTGAGGCAAATCCAAATTAGTATGATTGACTGATATTATTTGAAACCTTCTTTCTAATTCGACAATTTTAAAATTTAATTTGAAATTAACTTATTGCACATGCTCCTTAAAAAAGTTAGAATAAGAAATACCATATCCGTCCCATTGGAGTACCGATGTGTGGTGTAAGATATACAGTCGGAACTGGTAGCGACTTTGTAACCCGTCACCCAATTAAAAGCAGCACCTTTAGTTGCCACCCCTCCGATCCAAACTGGTCGTCCAAATACACAATACATGTTAACTAATCTGTGAAAATAAGTGTCTATGTTCCTTTAACTTTAAAAAGTTGAACACAATGCTTTTAAATAGTTATTGCCATGTTACATTGAATTGCCTTGTAAATGAGTAATATATACATTTTGGTTTTAAAAGATTAAAACTTTGACTGCATTACCGATTGTTCGAAGCCTATCCTGCCTGAAATAGGGACTTGTCGCACGGTGCTTCCAAGTCGTCTATACGAATACAATAATGTAGGCTGACAGACATACATAGACTTGTCTATGGACTCTTCAAAATGCAAGGACAATAAGCAGGACAATACCATTTTGTTAAGAATCAACATTGACCGGGCATAAGTGTTCTGTTACAGATGATTCTGAATGTTCTAGTATCCTAACCTGTACATCCAAGCATTTGCATCTTAACCAGTCGTAAATCTGTCACTAAAGTTAGACGAACCCTTTGGCGAAATGTGCACAAGTCGGATCTATTACGAGTTATGTGCAATAAAATCACACACATCATTTTCAGAAAAGAATGTTCAAGACCGCTTTCGCACACACACACACACACACCCACACCCACACACATACATCCACATATTTATATATATATATATAGAGAGAGAGGGATAATTTGGAGACACTATCTTATAGTAAAGGTTAAGCTGTAATTTATATTTAAAAGAAGGCCACTACACGTCTGTAACTCTCATCTGCCTCAGCTTAATCAAGCCGTTTGAGCAACGTTAACTTGTCCCTAAAGGAACAGTTGTCCCGCGAATAGGAATAATTTGAGCAATGCTGGTAGAGCTCGATGAAGTTGTTTTCTTAATCATCATTTGTGTCAGAGGTATAGGGGTATATATTGTTTAGTTTAATATTCATGTTCAAGTCATGTGTCAATTCTATGTAGCGTTAAGGAACGGATTGAGCACGTTTAGTTGAGATACATAAATGGAACACTTGCAGTCGACCAAAATAGAGAGTCTGGTAGAGGGTCGCACTATAAACAAGTGTGTGGAGTTTTCAAAATGTTAGTGCCATATTGTGCAGAGGAGCAGAACGGTTGAAGTGATTTTGGTAAAGGGCCACCTAAGGGCAATATTTAGTGAATTGCTTTTGAAAAGCGGCATTAATCTTTTGAGTCAAACTGTTCAACTACGACGGACGCAGGATCCTACCAATTAAAACTACAAATTAGCACTCCATGCTAATGAGCTAACTCAATAAGTTACAAACAGCCATACATACGCTATAGAAAGGTACGTACAAATGTTTATCAAACGTATGGCTTCGATATACACTGACCAACTTGGTAGTATACATATCAGATTATTGTACAGTATAGTTAATGCAAAGTGTTTTAAATGACGCGAATTCACGTAGTTTGAATTCGCTGATTAAAACAACCAACTGATAACACAGATAATGTCCGTCGACGTATTGTCTTAATTATCAAAAAAGTATTGGCGGACATTGAAATTAATCTCTGAACATCGGATTTGGAGTAACGCACGTTTTTATGGATTTAGTTTTAATGACTACTAGTTAGCAATGGTACATTTTGAATATTTGATTAATGGGCACGTATTTCTGCGAGAGAGGATAACCAAGTTTTAATGTAAACACTATGTGGCATCATCAAGCCAATATTGAAATATCCAATTGCATACAGCTCTGTCCTAACGAGTTAACTAATACAGTGAAGACAAATGTAGTTTGATTATTTTCAGCTATTCTTCGAATGATATATACCTGCACATAATCTCCAGATTTACAACCAGTGCTCGATGTCCACCCAATTAGTGACGAGAATAGGAGTTGGCTCGTGTCCCACTGGTTTTGGTCGGTTACTGTTATTGTTAGGTTGGTGTATAACGGTTTTAGGATGTGATACGTACAACGTTCTTCAACTGCAAGAATCGGTCCCAATACATTATGAAAAAACAATGTAGATCAACGGAATGTTTGACATTGTTAATGTTGTTATATATATCAGTAAAAGTTATTTAGTGAAAGTTGTATCACCTTAACTCACCTGTATGAAAAAATGTCCGTTAATCGACTCAATTTCGAAAATGAGCGTGGTGCGTACTATGGTGAACCAGAGATGTTTACCTATCTCTAACAGTGGTTTGCCTAACAAGTGTTCTGCATAAATAATATATACTTATGTTTATCCTCATTACGACTTTTATAAAAGCGTCGTCATACAAACTTATAGATAAAAAGGGTTAATATATGGCAATGTAGGTGGACACTTTACCTGTATAACATTTGTATGTCCAGGACCATTCCCCGCGACCTGCCAGGACAATTTCGGATTTTCGATGGAAGTCATGTATGGCCAAGAGCAACCAGCCCAAGTAAATCGACCTACACTGAAAAAATTCCCCGAGAGACTTTGTCGGCCATTGTCCGGGGTTTTGTAACGTGCACAACCTGAAACGAAAAACAATGTGGCGTGTTTGACATAATTTGTCTTGTTTAATTTGCTAGCAGTGAGGACTCAGATCAGACGTAAGCACTTCAGCAGCATGGTCGTCGCACCAGAGCCTTCACTCTTCGACTATATAAGATGTATACTTGATGTGAGTAGTCCTAACGGTTTAAATAGTGTTATATAGGTTATTGCATCAATATCGGAAACTCTCTTGTTTGACGAGTTCCGAAGCACGTGCAGAACTCTGCCGAAGGAACGAGTCCAAAAGCAATAGTTTCCTTAAACCATGATATAACCCCTTTAGTGCATACTTTTGATATTTGCTACTTAAATTGTGTCGTTTTGTATGTTTTTAAACATGGCATCAATGTAGAAATGTTTCACCCTTATGTATATGGTGAACATGGGAAAAGGTGCACTGCCACGTGACCGACAGGAAAACAAATAGCTTGTTATTATATCCTATATATGGGGAATGCTAAATTGATGACTATTTGTGCAACCGTACTTCAGTCATTTTACTCATTCGCTCACTCGTTCGGTTGTTTGTGCTTGTTGGCATTCTCGTTTATTATATCGATAAATGGTTGATTCATTGGTTACTTGATTGAGTATTTTATTAATCGACTGACTTGACATTAATCGAAACACTCAGTTGTGCATTTATTCATTCGTTCATATATTCATTCATTCATTCATTCATTTATTAATGCACTCATCCATTCATTCATTCGTCCATTTCACTCACTCATTCACTCACTCACTCATTCACCCGATTACTTCATTCATTCATTTATTCATCTATCCATTCAGTCATGCATTCGTTTGCTCATTCATTTATTTACTCATTTACTCACTCCTTCCGTATCCATCCAGTTTGGTATCGAACACACTAACTCAAGCATGCCCTGTTAGTGGCCTTACTTACCTCGTAAGGTCTTTAAATAATAATACACATGATTTATCATATGCATTTCAAACGTTTTACAATGTGCGATAACCTACAACAAACCACCTACGTATTAGTTATTCATCATTGTTTACAATGTATTTTTATATGTTCGATCTTCTTTTCTTCTTGATGTGTTGATTTTCTCTCTTTGTTTAATACTATGTGTTAGATAACCTTTTTTGTATTATATGTATTACAATTCTCTTCATTATTGGAGGACATAAAAATATATACGATGATTGCTGGGGCCGTGAAAAATATAAATTAACGAACCGCCCTTGTTGTTACCCATTTGGTTTCGGATCGAAATTGAATCGTCTACAAAATGATGTGTAAAGCTTTTTCTAACAGTTTATTTCATTAAATAAAGCTTATCTTATTCTGGTATTTACGCCTGAATATGTGTATTCATTATAACGATAAAGAGTCTATGTCTAATTATAAAATAACTTCAACCTTCGCCGAATTCCCATTTTTCCCCCGAAAATATGTGACACGTATTATATTCACGTTACAATGTGATGAAGGGTACTGTATTTAACCGTGCTTTAATTTTAAAACCCCTAGCACTTGCTCTTTTAGAAAGTAAAACAAATACTTTTTTATCGATGAGCTGACCGCAATTGATACAATTATGAGGCCACTTCCACTGTTCAAAGTAGCGGAACATGAAACATTCCTGGTAACTTTCAAAAGTATTTTAAATCTAAACAGAACCGTTTAACAATTATAATTTAAAATATTCCAATCGGGTCAAATATGGTGGTAGGAATATTGTCGCCTAGAGATTATTTTACATTTTTCTAATAGAATATTTACATAAAGCTCTTGGTAAAGGTGGCACGATAATATTAAAGTTGATAGTGTTAGAAATTGGATGTTTCAGTGATGTTTTATGCTGGGAATAAATAGTTTGAAATTATTACACCGCAAGAATACTAACGACAACACATCACAGGGAGGTTTAGTACACACGATAACGATAAATCAATCGAGGAAACTTCTGTCTGAAGCATAAACTAAAACCAGTCTCATTCAGTTCCTCATAAATGAATGGAAGGCCGACAGTTACAAGCAATTGATTGGGAATAGACACTTGTTTGGGACAGGTCAGATCAGTAGTAATTGGTGCAAACGTAGTTGCAGAACAAAGCTTTACGCAGGATGAGGCGGATCCCTTCTGCATGTGAAGGATACAAAACCGTGATAGTCTTCTGCGAAGACACTGATATCTTTTTGCTTTATATAGCCTTTACAATGAAATTCCCTGTTTCCTCTATCATAAGTGCGGGACATAAGCTGAAACTCAGTACCTGGACATCTCAGGCTTACGAATAATCTTAGAAGACTCATCAATGTATGATGCACCCTTTAAGCCTCCATGCCTTCACATGTTGCGATACTATCAGCGCGTATGCTGGAAACATTTGCCAATCTTTGCAATACGTTGGACATTTCAAAAAGAAATGTTGGATGAATAACAAGTGTTCCCGTGGCGAATGAGTAATCAAAAGAGAATGCAGACATAGGCTTGGATTGTTCCGTTGATGGTGATGATGATGATTATAATACACTAGGACTGTGCTGTAGTGCAAGCTATCTATATATAGGAATGATCCACAGACATTTCAGTAAAAATTAAGACGTGCCAAGCTTGAAATCGGACCAGGAATTAATATTTGTTCCTGTCCACAAATATTTGACAAGTTAATAATGAAATGTTCTTATGATATCAAGCATTCATTGGAGAACATTACAACAACAACTCTGAGTGTAATACAATTTTATGTGATGATAGTTTGATGAATTGTGCTTGTCTTTGTTGCCTTTGCCCGTAAAAGTGGCAAAACCCTCTTTTTTTAAAATCGATCCCAAACAGTTGACCACTCACACCAACAATAGCTTTTGAGAGTTATATACATCTAAAACGATGTTATCATCACTCTCTTTTAATTCTAACCTTTAAATGTAAATTAAATCTCACTTTTTAAAAGCTCAAGGCTTGCTTAAATTAGGATTCTTGCGATATTTAGAATGACCCATCATTCTTGACCTTTTGACCTAGGTCTTGGTCTCATTATCATATACTTATACTCGTTATATAGAGGGCTCTAGACCAGATATTATGATTGGTCATATGTTTTATATGATTGTTGTCTGAGTAATGGCTACTTTAGTTTCCGCTACCCCTAACATGGTCTCCGAAATAACGCTTGCTATATAATGTTCGAGGGGTGATAACCAACAAATAGCTACTCGATACAAAAGTCTAACACATCAATTTATTAACTATAAAATATAGCTATCAGAAAATCAGTATGAGACTTTGTTCCTCTGACTAATACCAATTCATATTATGGGCTAATAGATAACATTACAGACTCATGAAAATGTAATTCATCTCCTTTCGACTTCGACATGTTTACTTTTGAATAAGTCAATCGCAAAATATACTGAATGTTGACCATTCACCAAAGTAAATACATACTCTCTGTATAATGCAAACTTACCGTAAGGTATACACGTTGTCAGCTGTTTATTCGGTATGCAAACGGTATGTTCAGCACATGGTTTTTCCCAGCACCCATCCGTTCGTTCCTTAAAAAGGTAAAATAACATCAGAATCTCCAGTGAAAAGTGCATATAGTAAAGTACAAGAATACTTTAAGTATTGCCATAGTCCTGCTGCGCCTTCTATCAAAACATAAATATGAACTATGAATTCTAGCCCAATTTGTTTTACGCCAATATCATGTTGTGACACGCTGTTTTATCCTACAATATTTCGTTATATTGTTTGTGAATGTGTCTTTTCCGTGTCATGGTTCAACAATAAATGAGCCATCCCGTGAGAACACCAACATTATCGACTCTGCGTAAAGTAGCGACCTATATCAGACTAATCATGCCCCGCAGTCTAATCCGGAAAGACACTTTTTCGCCTCACGTGGGTTTTCTGTATCACGCGTAATGACTTAGATATAAACATTTCCATTAAATGCGTTCCAAGTTAGTAACCTGGATTTTATTAAAATTTACGAAAATCCGTTTCTAGTTATCAGATAAAGATCATGTACCAGAGAAGTTGTTTCATCTTATATCTGATTTAGACAAGCTATTTGACTACACATAACACATTTCTTTACCTATATACTAATATATTTAACGTTATATTACCTCGTGTAACACTACTGATATTGATAGTACTTTTTCAGTTATATCGCCGCGGTTTCTTGGTAAGATACCAGCACTGCTGACACCAGTCAGCCAGTCGTAATGCTAACAACGTAACGCTGAAAGCCATTTTTATGTCCAAGAAGGATTCTTCGTTATGTTACTTACGCTCACTCATAAGAAAATTTCCTTTTTGAAGAAAAAAATAAGGTACAAGAACAACAACAGTCAATGTGAGTTACGTCAAATGACGTAATACCAATTGTATCCTGAATGGTTCCAGACTTTAATAAGGTTATGTATACAATCGCAGCTATAATTATTTTCTAACCTATTAGGTCATCATATTTGAAAATATAGAATTTGGGAAGCCGGATCTATTGCATAGAACAAGAACATTCATACGCATGGTGGATCAATGACTAGTACCCACTAGTTTGATGAAACTGCGTTTGCAGGGAAGTGAACACGTACTACCGGTAGTGTATGTCTTCAGATGGATCAGTGAAAGGCCTAGCGCCGAAACCATAAGCCAATGCATCTATGACTGCCAATTTTATAAGGTTATGTATGCATAATCCCGGTCTCCCACATTAAAGGTGGACGTTCTAACAAATTCAACAGGGATAATGTGTAATAATTAAGTATCGGGGTGTATACGCTTACCTGAATCCAACTGGAGATGTCCATCAATGCTGTATTATTTTCCATAACATAGTCATCCACTGCAGCTGACGTACTATTGATTGAGTAAAGTTCACACTCCTTTGACGCCACACTGTAGCTAACAGACTGACAGTCAGTCACATAAACACACATATCAGCACACCAATTCAAATGTGTGTCCTTAATTGATTTTATCCAATATTCCTCGTTAAGTTTACGATTGAGTGCGGTCACTTTAAATTTTCTGTCACCGTAAGCTTGAAAACTACAACAGTAGATAAGAAGGGCATATACCAACAGCTGATATGTTACGCTCTTCCGCCGAGAACAAGTTTGTGGCAATGCATACATTATGTTCAAAATGTTTCCATTCATTTGATTTCACCAAATAATAACCTGGATGTAAATTATAAACCTTCAAATTCAACTGTCATATATTCGCGAATACCTCGAGTATCAGGGTTAATAAATCATACTGAGAGTCGAAATGTGAATACGTTTTCCCGGATCTTTTCGCCAATTAGGGTGATCAACAATACTGTAGTCGCAGGGTATTTCTCGTCTGTTTATGAACTAAAAAATGCTAGCATACAAAATAGTTATGTCAGCTTCAAAAATGTACATTGAGTCACCAGATCTGTTTCACGATGGAAATATAAGAAAAGATTTGAGATATGTTTTGAAAGAAAGACATGTGAGCTTTCGAACACGTTTAGTGTATTTTTAATAGGAAACCTGAGCGTTTCGTGTCTAGATTAGTAACATATAGGCTTGCTGGGACATCCATATACATTCATTTGTTCGCAAACAAAGATATATATACTCATATATATTTATATGTATTTATATATTTATTTTCATAAATAATTCATAAGTAGATTTTTTTTCTTCTGTAAGTAGGAAAAATATCAGAAGCATGGAATATTTTTGTTACAGAATTGGCGATTATAAAGTAATAATTGAAATAAAAAGAATGTGCTACTTTCAAATTCCAAAAAGAATATCAAATTAACCCCGAGATCATACTCAGTTTTCTCGAGAATTTACCACAATACGTTTGTATCAACTATTTCATGTACCTTATATGTATTTTTTTTTAAATATGTTTACGTTTGCTTTACTATGTATTATATGTCAACAAAATGTTAACTATGATGTTAATAAACAACGTGACCGTGTTATCTTATGTGTGTACGATATGGATGTATTTAGAAAATATAGCTTACCCGATGATAAATCGTGCGAAAATACATTAACTCATTCAACTAAATCATAATGGATCATCATTACCAAACAAACATTGTTTATAAATATTGAAAACGTTCACTGGTAAGATATGTACATGCATACAAATTGATATGTTGGACTCACATTTTGAATCGGTCCACAATGCGCTGTGATTTCTTTAATGAGGTCCAACCTACACTTTGGTACAAATTGTTAATTGTAATTGTCCCGATGTTTTTTATATTCAATGGTATTGTCATACAACTCGTTGTTGTTACTTAATATAACGTTTTGATACTGTTTATTAGGGCAAGATTATTCATTAGATGGCTTGCCATCAGCACATTACGTATTGTAAAGTTTGATTTAAAACGAAAAAAAATCACACATTCACTAGAAATAAAGTATCAAATACAATTCTTAAAATTGTTCACATATTTAAGATCCTTCTTTGAATAAAACATATGTTCAAGCATATATCATCGTTTTAAGCAAGTGCTTAAAACTTTCAGCATAAGTGCAACGGCGTCTTGCTGCGTACACATCCTAGTTTATTTAAGCCGAAAGTCTGTAGTCGAAATACTACTCTGCTGGATAATATCCAAATAGAAAGTCTTTATCACTTAAGAAATTGGTAATCGTTACATTATCCATCAATTATACGTCAAAAGTTCCTTGTAACTGTTTCTTTGAATCGAAATAAATTATTTTATCAAACAGAATACTGTACTAAATCATCAATGTTTTCGAGAAACAACTAAGATGGAATGTTAACCTTAAAAACTAAAACATCATAATTTTACTCAAGACACTTACTCTATACTTGTATGTCAAAGATTTTGCCATTATAAATGTGAACAGGGTTAACTTTACCGTTTAACAGTGGTATATATATTGCGTATTAAACTATACCTAATTGAATAAGGTTCATGATTTATTAACATGTTTTTTCCGTTCAAATAAAAGACACTTAGATCATTCGTCTGTACAATTATCTAAAAAAAACCTGTCATGGTTGTTGATATTTTCACAAAATGAGCCATTTATTTTATGATAATTACTTATTTTAACAACTCTATATTATGTATCTAAAGGGTTTCCATTGAAACCCTTCAACTGAGAAAGTAAAAAAGAAGGTTGTCTGAGTCATGTTCGCCAAAATGTTTCATGTTATAGATGTAGAGTGCAGAACTTTGGCAGCTTCTGCATCAAAACAGAGATGTTGCATCAAAACATACAAGCTTAAAGCTTTTAATTGATAAGTGCAGTTACGGACAAAGATCTTGCTAATGTGGTTTTCAACACCAGTGTGTGATAATCAGGAAGCGCATGAGTTGAACTATCCTCTGTGATATAAATGATATATAAAAACGGCTTTTATTTCCATTAAATCATTATAGAGGAACGTTTCGCTTCAGACGCAAATTCTCCGTTTAATTGTAAGAACAAGTTCAAAATTTCAACGTGCGACAGAGCAGTATGAAATCAGATGATGATCGAACAAAGTATCATCAAGCGATAAAGTTACTAGTTGATTGACATCCCTAGCGCCTATGTAATATAGCAGTAAAAGAAATCACACCGAGTACTTGGCATTTTCGTAATTTGTTCCCTTTAAAATGCAAATTTATACGACTATTATACATCAGTTAAGATGAGACAAACGTTTGGGGAGAGCCTTTGCGAAAACAGATCTAGAACTTGCATCAATATATGCTACATATATGTGAAGGGAAAGCAAATCCCCTAAGTGCCTCTTTGAAGTTATCCGACCTATTTGGTCACTGGAGGATGTAGCTATTCAACCATAACAACACGATTGGCACTTAGCTAATAGAACATGTAAAATATTCATGATCATGAAGCGATAAGCCGATTTTTATGGGGAATGAGATACTTCATTACCTGAATAATGTACAAACCAATTTCATTATCGCTGTCTTTAATTAATGTATCTTCTTTCTTCGTGTGACGGCAAAGCCTCGCAAGACAAGTCAGTCTAAAACGTCATCATATATACATTCAAACTCAAAAAGATTGTACATGCTTACGAATCTAAGTAGACTTCGTTTCTTTTAAATTTACAACCGATTGTTTTAAGAATAAATAAGACAGACGAAAATATAGGTGTTGTGAATCCATTAAAATATCACAATGGTTGAGAACGTATGTGATAATAAACTGTTTTCAACAAGGAAACCCCATGTAAACGTGTAATAGAAAATGGTGGCACTTTGGATAAATAAGTTTTGCTAAATTCCTGGGTTTTACAAAAATACGAGTGTTGATCCAAAAGAAATGTCACACAATTAAAAACCAAATATCCATCAACAGATTTTAATCAACATTGGCATCCCAGTGACATAATCTATTGTCTATATGTGTGCGAGATATCACATTGATAACAACAAATATTATCGTTTAATTTTGAATTTTAAACACCATTTTAGTGTTTCTTAATGAGATATTCCAAGTTTATAGCAAACATGCAATGTTGCACGTTGTGGCGTTTTGTCATAATAGTTTTCCTAACTTAGGGTTAATCTGTGATTTTTTTCAAAAGAAGCTAATTTCAACTGATTTGTGTAGGTATGGGTATAGACAACTACCAAAAAAAAACAACTCACAAATTAGTACTTACAGTAACTATCGGCAACGCAATGCAAATTAATAATACTCTGTATTCTGTTTCTTCTTCATCGCTACCAATAACTTCGTAAATACTCGAGAGTCGGACTTGAGGCCGAATGGAAGTTATCGGGATGTTATAATAGGCGTCTGTCAAATCTAGAGAGACTGCCTATTGGCATTTCCGAATAGCTGTTCGGATCGGGGCGGGTCGACTGCATCTTGAATTTCTCGACCGGAATCAACAGATTTAGAGCATATAAATTTATAACCCTCTCTATGACATTCTTTTTTAAAAGTGATGAAATCACTTCCGACATGGCCAGATGACGTGACGACATATCGATAGGCATGCTTGTTAGAGACGGAAGGGGGAGGGGATAAAGGGAATCATACACCCTTCCTGGTCTTCTGTGATACAATTTCCAACTCCTCCATG
>JAUELF010288774.1:0-10131 GCA_031471495.1 Clinocardium nuttallii | reverse complement strand
TTGTCCGGCGTCCGTCCGTCGTGCGTCGTGCGTCGTGCGTCGTGCGTCGTCAACATTTACCCTTGTTAACACTCTAGTTTTAGGAACTACAGTAGTGTAGATCAAAGGGACTTGCGGATGAATTAGCGTAATTTGACCTCTACATTAATATTTACTCATGTATATCTTATATTTTTTATTATAAAACTAGTCAATGACTATGCACGACCTTGCTTTAATGATATCCGTATTAAACGTTACGAGGGTTAAACAGACGTTCCATTTCGACTGTACTGCCGACTGGTTTGGCATAATCTGTAATGTAAAATGCAGTTACCATATGATGAGGTTCTTTAATATAACCTAGTTAATATCTATTGCGAAACAGCCGATATTATTAACCAAGCGCGGTGTCTTCTGACTGTAGACCTTAACCAGTCCCCTCTCATCACGGGACTCGAACCCGAGATCTTTGGTACGAGAGACCAAAACCGTTACCACTGGGCAACTGTCTCTCACCGTGATTTGTATTTTAATTACAGAAATAGTAGAACACGAGGGTTGCTGGAACCAGAGTGGGGTTATGGACGGGACAGTAGCCTGTCATCAACACCAAAATGATATGATAGCTGACCTCAAACAACGAGCCAATGTAATGGACACAGCAGACCTCCGGAATAACTGGTGTTCGTAAGTATTCAAACAGGCACCATTAACACCAACATGTAGGAGCCGTTCCACGAGGAAACCAACAGTATGGTCTCTGTGTAAGGTATCGACCCAGATCAGCCTGCACAGTCCACACAGACTAATCCGGGCCGATAGGGTGATATATGTAAAGAGTAATGATTTCTGAAACAGAAAATCCACAGGAGGCGAACAGTTTCTGTCCGAGTTAGCCTGCGCGGCATGCTTAGTCTGATCCTGGTCGATACTTTACGCAGAGTCCAATATGTTGGTTTTCTCGTGGAGCGGCTTATATGATAGCTGACCTGAACCCTTTCAACACATCTGACCTGAACCCTTTCAACACATCTGACCTGAACCCTTTCAACACATCTGACCTGAACCCTTTCAACACATCTGAACCCTTTCAACACATCTGCAGCAAACGACTTTGAACTCATCTGTAGAAAAATACGTGACATTGTTATATATAAAAGTATAGTTAGGACACAGTCGACAATATTGCAACAACAATGAGGAATTGCATTTAAGCCACACTGATTGTATAAGTCGTCTGCTGCAGAAGCGTCAAATATGTCTGGATGTTGGAAATGGTTTAATTAACATGAGTTATTGTAATGGACACAACCCCTTGATGTTCGTAAATATTCATAAATAATCCGTTCGCACAACCTGACACATGTTGACGTATCCGTAGCAGAAACTCATGGAAACATTGCTGCAAAATGAGAACTTATTCATCATGAGAAAGGTTCACTTTTACCACAATGCTTTGTTTTTTATTCTACTCAATAATTCCATCGGTTTTCCATAAAAATACACGAGATGAGATGCTTTAATAGTACTGGTATTGCCATTATGCCAATAGCTTTACCCAGATATGTGCATTACGCACACGAGCGTGTTAAGGAATTCTGTCAACTGTTGTTGATGCGAATAAGACAGAGACGATATGAGCCGTCCCGCGAGAAAACCAACATTATGGACTCTCCGTAAAGTATCGACCCGGATCAGCCTAAGCATGTAGCACAGGCTTACCCGGATAGACACCTTTCGTCTCCTGTGGATTTTCTGTTTCAGGAATTATTACTCTATACCTCTATTCCCCTGAGACGGAATGTGTCGGACCGGATCAGTCAACGCGGAGTTCGCAGGCTGATCTGGGTCGATACATTTCGCAGAGGCCATACTGTTGGTTTTCTGGCGGGACGGCTCATGTTCTATACGTTATTGCATCTGTATGGGAATATATTGTATTGTATCGGCTGAGTTGCCCGAGCTTGCGACTCCTAACACAATAGTTTCCCCAAAATCATGCAATAACCTTTTTTATTGTATAATTTGATATTGACTTATTACAAATTGTCATTTTGTGTGTTTCAAACACTCCAGGCATTTAGAAAATTACTTTAATTAATTTTGAATTGTTTTGTTGAATTAACATTTATCGCGCAATTATTGTCTTTTCCAATGGTTGTTAGGTTCGCGGAAAATATTGATTTACAAACTGCCATTTTTGTTATGATATGTACCTACTTTGTACAACAATGCCAACTTCAGGTACTAGCTTTTTCAGGGTCTTATTTACCCACCCCTTTGACACTATTTGAATAAATATTGGTATACAAATTGTGGGTATTCAATTCAATGTTTAACAGACATGCGAAAAGGGAAGACTCTTGTAAGACTGCAGAGGGTCGTCCGAGTCATCACTGTACGCAGATACATTACGATCCCAAATCGGTAGACGTGGCTCACATTTACTTTATTTCAGTATTTTAGAGAACACGTCCGACTGTATGACGGACGTGGTGGCCGACATGTGTGGACCCACTCCAGCCTGCATCATGCAGACAATGATGACTAGGGCATTGGCCGGGCTGGCTGACCTTATGACGTGTTCCCTACGTAAGTATTGAACTACAGCATGAACTTATCTACTCCTGACGTTCGATTATTGGTTCAGGAATACACCAATAATGGCCATGGTGTACTCCTGACGTTAGATTATTGGTTCAGGAATACACCAATAATGGCCATGGTGTAGCAAGCAAAAGGTCCTAATAATCTATTTCAAAATTGACAAATGAGCCGTCCCGAGAAAACCAACATTATGGCAAATGCGGCATGTACCGACCAGACTGATCCGACCAACTCATTCCGCCTTAGGGGGATGGAGGTATAGAGACATTTTTGCGGACCAAACTCCGAAAGCTTTTTGCTACATAGTCATGATTGCGCTGTGCATCAGAAAAGGAGGAAAATACCGAACACTGTAAAGTTCTTCTCCTACAAACGTGCTTGTCTGATTCCAAGGTAATATTATTAGCTCCACAGGAATACTTCTGTGGTGGTCTTCTTTCTCAATTGTTCAAAGATTTAACCCCTTTCAACATAAGACACATATCTGCTGCAGACGCCTTCGAGAACACCTGGACAAAAAAGTGGTAAACCTTTATAAGTGAAAGTTTAATAATTGAAAACATTGTGGCAAACAGAGAATATGCTCCCTTTTCAAGGCGTCAAATAGCGTTTGTATGTGGGAAGGGTTAAATTCCATTAATACATTTGGTTTCACCAGAAAGCCGGGGAAATACCCAAACTTTTAAATTCTTCTACCCTGATTCCAAGAAGTATGGTAGAATTGTTACAAACACTGTTCAAGCCATATTGATAGGATGCAAAACATGGCAGCCAGGGGGAAACAGAAAAGGCGCAAAATGCAAAACATTGATTTTCTTTTGATAAACTCTTAATTGTTTTTAGGTTTATGAGTTCAATCTTACAATGACTTCAACGGCATTGCTGTTTATAAACAATAACTGACGAACGACAGGTGGTGTGGTCAATAAAGATTGGTTTTGGTGAATTTTAATAATTGAAAAACATGCACAATTTACGATTTTGTTTACTTGGCTTTCGATTATTATATGCCTCGCAGTTAAACGTTTACTTGCTTATCAACTTCAATCATTTAAATGCTGTAAATTAACCCTTTCCCACATACAACAACTCTGCAACAATCATTTAAATGCTGTAAATTAACCCTTTCCCATACAACAACTCTGTAACAGACGACTAAGGAAACACTTAGGCACATATATGTACAATTTCTTTAGATGAAAGTATTATTATCAAATAGATTTGAAAACATTGCGACAACAAAATAAATTGCTCATTATAAAACTAACTTTCCTTTGCCCAAATTGTTTTCAAAAGTCGTCGGCTTCACATGCGTCAATATAAAGCAAATATCGTCCACCGGGCCATACGCTTCTGTTGTTTGCTGCATTATGCAATTATTTTTGTATTTGTTTTTATTTTGATTCCAAACATTGATCCGCTGTATTTTACAAAAATAAATTGTATGTTTCTATGTATAAGGGTAGGTGACCAATCTAGTCGCCATTATTTGTTAATGTCAGACGTTGTAACTAGTATAATACACCGGATAACAGACTAATAGACATGAGGTGTTCAGCCAGACAGTTTACGGTGGATATATGTATTCATTAGAGGATAAGATCGATATGTTACCTATTATATCTCATTACAAAATAAAAACCCTTAAACGGGATACTCACTATAATGAGAAAACCTCCATAATTAAATGGATAACCTATGACAATAAGTGGAAAACATTGTGGCAAAAAGAGAAATTGCACGTTTTGTGCAATGTCTTCTTTTGCCACTATGTTTTTTTAAAAAAGCCGTCTGCTGCAGAGGCGTCAGAAAGCGTCTATATGCGGGAAAGGTTTAATCTTCTAAGTAATATGAGAACGGTGTATATCTTGACCAGACTGACTGTGCAGTTGCACATGCTTATTTTGATCTACGTTCGCAAATGACAACTACATGTACCTATAATTATAGCCTACGAAATGTGGCAAATGACAACTACATGTACCTATAATTATAGCCTACGAAATGTGGCAAAGGACAACTACATGTACCTATACTTATAGCCTACGAAATGTGCCTTGGCAAAGGACACTTCATGATGACCGCCCCCACTTGGGATGGAACTCAGGACGCCCGGTTTTAAATCCTCGGATACTTGTTAAAACTAAGTCGTCACTTACGATTGTATAACAGCAGTCATAAATGCATCGTCAGTAACGAACTGTTTAACCCTTACCTGCATGAAGACGCGTGTTGTCGCATCTTCAGCACGACTGGCATGTTCTTCCTTTGCAATGATATGTCAACGACATTCGACATCAACGTAAGTTGCATTGACGTATAACTTCTGTTGCTATACTTCTAATTTCTTTGTAAAATCATGCATTTATGTGTATTTATTGTATAGGCGGATATTGAAGACCCTGGTGAGACTGGTCGAATGCACAGACTCGTCCGAATCTTCATTGTACGCAGATGCAATAAGACACTACCTTTCTATTAAAGGGACAATTACTTTCTTTAATTTCAGTTCCGGATTGCTCCTACTTGACACCAACATTTAACGAATCAACAAGTACTGTCCGTCAACTAGACCGAACATCAGATGATCAATTAGGGAAAGGGACGCGACTGGATACATCGACCGAGCAAATGGGAGGGTTAATTCCGACGACTGGATCGAGTGTAAAAGCTGGCGATATGAACGATATAAAAAATCCAGGAAATGCAGCACCTGGTGCTCGTTTTCTTGTCGGTTTAACATTTTCAAGTTTTGCCTCTTTGTGTGTGTTCTATCTGCTTAAAGTAACTGTTATATGCATATATGATTGCTGAGCTTACCTGATCTTCGCTAGCCAAGGATTTTTTTGTACATTAAAATTCCCAGAACTATCATGCATATTGGAAAGTAAACAACAATTTAACCTTGGCATGTGAAGATTAGGTTTTCGCCATCTCTTTTTAAATCAGACCTAAACTTCGCTTGCTCGTATATATATATGGTGACTTCCTCATTCAGATCGGCTCAGATAGACCTTTGCATCAGCCAATCAAATTGTCGCTTACAAAAATCGTTCAATATACACCAGGTATACGATAACTTAACGCGATAAAGTGACGGTTATTGTTGAGTGTTCAGATTGTATACAGACCGAGCGTTGGTTGTATCGTGACATTTATTTGGACAAACAAAAACCAAGCACGTGGCGAAGTATTTTTGTCTCATTTTAATGAGGTTATCGTTAACCTGATATCTCATTAATCCTTAACAATTATTCAGCAGAAGACTGAACATATTTGGTCAAAAAATAGAAAATCTCTATAATTGAATAGATAACCTATGAAAAAAGTTGAAAACATTGTGGCCAATGGAAAAATCGCTCGTTTTGAGCAATTTCTTCTTTTGTCACTATGTTTTCAAAAAGCCGTCTGCTGCAGATGTGTCAGAAAGAATCTGTATGAGCGAAAGGGTTAAGACTCGTAAGCTTCATAGTTGTCTGTGGAAGAGTATGCATAGTTTAATCAGTTGACAGCGTACGTTTGATACAGTATTTTGAAAATACTGTTGGAAAAGTGGAAATTGCTCATCATAACAATGTTCCCTTTTTCAATAACGTTTTATTTGCAGATATGAAATTATAAATATATTGACACCAATTAGGCAACATATTAATGGCAATTAGTAATAAGATTTATATGTTGTATTGGCTAAATAAAAACGAATACGTGTACTTATCAATGATTGTCTTGTATGTTTTGCGGTTAGTTTGATTAGTTTGTTATTTTGGGGATTGGCGTCGTTTCAACATTATTTCAGTTATATCACGGGAGAAAAACCACTCCACGGTGACCGCCGAGATCGGGTTTGGCTTGTTTGAGTAGGATGATCTATATTTGAACTAACCATTCTTCTTCATTTCTATATTTAAAAAAAAGGCGTAGATCATCAGAATAAGCGCTTATGTACTAAAGAAGGAGTTTAATAACCCGGATTGTACGTGGTAAAATTCAATTAGGACCATGATGTTGACATCCTTGAGTGTATTCAACTTATTTAAGCCTTGGTCGACTTATTGGATCAACATAGATAAATTATATGTGATACAATTGAATTTTGTTTTTGTTGTAAAATTGGTATTTCATAGAGATGTTTGATTGCTTTACACTTGATTTTTGAAACCTTTCCAACTTGCTGTTGCATTTTGATCCAGTTGCAGCGCACAACGGAACAGTTTCGCCTTTTGTCACCATGTTTTCAACTCTATTTAACTTTAACGTACAGAGCTTATCCATATTTTCGAATTGATGCTTTAAAACGGTCGTCTGCTGCAAATATGTTGACTGGTGGAAAGGGTTAAAGTATTTCAAGCATGTACGAGTATATTGCACATGCTTTCTTTTAAACAGAGTTCATTGTACCGTCTCTTCATGCAGAGAATAAACGGTAATTTAATCAAAATCAAAATTTAGCAATAGATACACTTCAAAGACGTATTACTATCGAATGTGTAACCTACTATCTTCAAACAATAGAAGGGTTCACTTGAATATACAGGGCATTTTAAGTTGAATAAACATTACGTCTCTTTGTATTTTACTACGAGGCACGTGGAATAAAATCATACATTATCAAAGTATTCCTAGCTGCTTTAACTTATTGCACTGTTTTGTTCATACTAGATATTTTACACTGTATCTGTTTATATATATGGTACTTGCGTATTGTAAATAAATGAACGTTAACGTCTTTAAACCTATTTTGAACTGATCGAATAAATAGTTCTAAATGAACAATGGGATCTTTCGTGCCGACTTGTCAAATTCGATTGAAATGAGATAAAAATATAACCCCGATTATCCCAGTTTCGATTTCATTACTCATGACTTCAAATTCTCCGAGTGGAGCCGAACCATGCACATGCTCCATGCCACTTTCCACACGTATTTGAGGGTGATAAGACATAAAAGCTGTTGAAAACGGCCTAAATCCCAACTAATGCAGGCAAAACGACCTTTGAAAAAACATGATGAGCAATGGTTCTTCTTGCCACACTGTTTTCAGTACTATTGACTAGCAGGGTAGAATCACCCAGGACGCATGAGTGTGTGAACTTTGATGGGTAATGGGACATAAATGCTGTTGAAAACGGCCTAAATCCCCAGTCCACCCACCCGCAGCATTGTACTTAAAACAGCATTTGAGAACATGATGAGCAACGACTCGCTCCTCTTGCCACGGGGTTTTCGGTCCTATTACCTAGCAGGTTAAAATCATTCAGGGAACATGAGTATGTGAACAGTGATGGTGACTGGGAATACGTGCTGTTGAAAACGGCATAAACTCCCAACAATGCAAGCAAAACGACCATTGAAAACATGATTAGCAATGGCTCTTCAATATTAACATGGTATATAGTTTGTGTATGCCCTATGTATTTTTTTTATATTATGTGTCTTTTCTTGCCACTGTTTTCAGTACTATTAACTAGCTGGTTAGAATCACCCAGGACACATAAGTGTGTGAACTTCGAGAGTGATTGGACATAAATGCTGTTGAAAACGGCCTAAATCACCACCCCACCCACCCACAGCATCGTACTTAAAACAGCCTTTGAGAACATGATGAGCAATGACTCGCTCTTCTTGTCACGCTGTTTTCGGTCCTATTACCAAGCAGGTTAGAATCATTCCGAAAACATGAGTATGTGAACAGTGATAGTGACTGGGCATAGGTGCTGCTGAAAACGGCCTAAACTCCAAATAATGCAAGCAAAACGACCATTGAAAACATGATTAGCAATATCTCTTCTTGCCACACTGTTTTCAGTGCTTTTGCCTATCTGGGTAGAATCACCCAGGACGCATGAGTGTGTGAACTTTGAGGGTGATTGGACATAAATGCTGTTGAAAACGGCATAAAAAACCCCGAACAACGCAATCACAACGTTGTTTTTTATGAATATAGGTTCTGTTCCATTCTATGTCACACAAATACTAACTGCTATTACATCTAGCATCAATATTAACAACGTCTGGTATATAGTTTGTGTATGCCCTATGTATTTCTTTTATATATTATGTGTCCCTTCTTGCCACATTGTTTTCAGTACTATTGACTAGCTGGGTATAATCACAAAGGACGCGTGAGTGTGTCAACCTTGATGGATGATTGGACATAAATGCATTGAAAACGGCCTAAATCCCCACCCCATCCACCCACAGCATCGCAATTAAAAAGGCCTTTGAGAACATGATGATCAATGACTCGCTCCTCTTGCCACGCTGTTATCGGTCCTATTACCTAGCAGGTTAGAATCATTCATAAAACATGACTATGTGAATAGTGATGGTGACTGGGCATACGTGCTGTTGAGAACGTCCTAAACTCCCAACAATGCAAGCAAAACGACCCTTAAAAAAATGATTAGCAATGGCTCTTCTTGCTACACTGTTTTCAGTGCTTTTGCCTAGCTGGGTAGAATCACCAAGGACGCATGAGTGTGTGAAATTTGAGGGTGATTGGACATAAATTCTGTTGAAAACGGCTTAAAAAAAACCTAATAACGCAATCAAAACGTGTTCTTTATGAATAAAGGTTCTGTTCCATTCTATGTCACACAAATACTAACTGCTATTACATTTAATATCAATATTAACATCGTCTGGTATATAGTTTGTGTATGCCCTATGTATTTCTTTTTTATATTATGTGTCTCTTCTTTACACACTGATTTCAGTACTATTGGCTAGATGGGTAGAGTCACCCAGAACGCATTAGTGTGTGAACTTCGAGGGTGATTGGACATAAATGTTGTTGAAAAAGGCCTTAAAAAACAACAACAGCGCAATCAAAACCACCTTCGAGAACGTGATAAGCAATGGCTCGTTCCTCTTATTTTCAGTCATTTTGCCTAGCTGTGTAGAATCAGCCAGAAAACATGAGTATGTGAACTGTGATGGTGATTGGACATATGTGCTGTTGAAAACGGCCTAAACGCCCAACAATGCAAGCAAAACGACATTTGAAAGCATGATGAGCAATGGCTGTTTTTACCACAATGTTTATTAATAGTTCATTTATCGGAAGTGTTTTATACATGTGGGAACATCGCTCACGTTTTTTTACGCCAAAAGGATTACAATTGTATACATACTAAACCTTCACCTCGTGCACATACGTTATGCCACTTTCCTCACGTATTTGAGGGTGATAAGACGTAAATGCTGTTGAAAACGACAAAAATCCCAAATAATGAAGGAAAAACTACTTTGAAAACATGATGAGCAAGGGCTCTTCTTGCAACACTATTTTCAGTGTTTTGCCTAGCTGGGTAGAATCATCCAGGACGCATGAGTGTGTGAACTTTGAAGGTGATTGGGCATAAATGCTGTTGAAAACGGCCTAAAAAAACAACTAACAACGCAATCAAAACGTTTTTTTTATGAATAAAGGTTCTGTTCCATTCTATGTCACACACATACTAATTGCTATTACATCTAACATCAATATTAACATCGTCTGGTATATAGTTTGTGTATGCCCTATGTATTTTTGTTTATATT
>JAUELF010288763.1:0-10131 GCA_031471495.1 Clinocardium nuttallii | reverse complement strand
CTCAAAACGAGCAATATCTTCTTTTGCCATAATGTTTCAAGTATCTTTAGTAATTATACCTTCATTTATAGAGATTTTCCAAACGTTTTATCAATTGTCTTCAAATTGGTGTGCTGCAGGTTTGCTGTATTTGGTTAATGGTTATGTTCTTTTCTAAAATCAATAATCAATGACGTTTTCATTAAATGCCCTCTTGCGATAAAAGAACACCTACAGTATTCGTAATCTATTAAATTATTAATGCATACTCTCTACCATTTATAAAGGTTGTATATTTATGAACATCAATATTATCATTATTATAATCTTTATTTTCTGTATAAACACGTATATTTAATTTAGAGATTTATTTGACCTTTAGCTAAGTTACATCATGCACAGAAGAGAAACTCCTGTTCCAACATGAACTGTATGTTCTGTTCTGTAGCAATAATTGGTGACGTTATTTGGGTTATCTAAAAGGCAGTATCAGTATGGCGTGTCTTTGAACGTTTAGTACGCTATAAAACGTATCAAACAAACATGATTATGTATTAGCTCGTTTGAGGTCGGGCTATTGTGATACCCTCTGCGTCGTCACACAACTTTAACCTTACCTCATAATTCAAAAACCGTTCAACATTTTCAAATGAAACTTAATACATATGTTCCTAGGAACAATACGCATGTCTATACCAAGTCACATAACATTGGCGTTAATAATGATTCAGTAATGCCCCTTTATCGACTAACAGGGCGTCCTGGGTTAGATCCCCAGTCCGCGGCGGTCATGGTGGTATGTCAGTGGACAAGACACCTGTTCTAGCCTAGTACTCGTTTGTTCACACAGGGTTAAATAATACAAAAGTGAACCATCGTAAAATGGAGTAAAACCCAAATTAAATGAAAAGCTTAGAAGTAATGATTGTTAAATTGATTAGTTTAAATTGATAAAAGGAACACACATTTTTTTATTCATATAACGGTTTTTCCTGAGTTACGTTAACTGATAGTCGATTTATTATATAAACAGTACATAAACAGTCCCATAATCCTTAGCGCCAAAAAGGGAAGCCAGTCACTTAAAGACATTTGTATGATCGGGCCGGGAATCGACCCCCTACCCAGGGCGGACGCTCTACCAATGCATCACAGAGTCGGTACTATAAGCAGTTTAACAAAAGTGCATTTTCTGTATTGGACCCTTAGGAGACGTGTGGTGGGACACGCCGGATTAAAATATAGTTAAGGTAGAACTTTCCGTACGAAATCTACATTTAACTATATTATAAAGAGTCGGCAAATTGCTGTCCAAAGTCGTAACAGATCGGTATGCTTAGTGATTTTTCACCGGAAGCCCGTGAACAATACCGATATGTAACGACCTCAAACAGAAGTCGGCGAGTCCTTACCTATTTCCCTCATACGACAATTCTGCAACAGACGACTTTGAACATATTTTGTCAAAGATTGGAAAATTTCTATAATTGAATGGATAACCTATGACTAAAAGTAGAAAACATTGTGGCAAAAGGAGGAATTGCTCGGTTTGAGCAATTTCTTCTTTTGTCACTATGTTTTCAAAAAGCCGTTGTCTGCAGAGGCTTCAGAAAGCGTCTATATGAGGAAAAGGGTTAAGGCGTCTTCTGGTTTGCCCTGTATAAACAACTTTAACAGCCCAAGGCTTTTTTATTTTCAGGTCCATTTGCCGGTATTGTCATCAACCAGTTCAGCTGTAGGGTTGCCATAGTGACAGGAGGTATACTGACCACTGCAGGATTCGCACTGAGTTCGATCGTACCGAATATAAACTGGGCTATTGTAACGACGGGATTAGTTGTCGGTAAAGAGTTTTCAAGATTAAAATCAGAAAAACTACATGTATTACAAGTATATATTAAATCAAGACGCGCTTGTTAATTTAGAATTTTCCCACATTCATACGCATGTCGACGCATTTGCAGCAGACGACTGAGGAAAATATTGTGTCAAGGGAAGTTACCGCTCATAAAGAGCAATGACATTTTCCTCATGCCAAAACGTGTTTAACCCTTTTAAATATATTGTTTAGATGTTTTCAAAGTCGTCTGCTTCCTAAATATATTGCCCATTGGAAAGCTTAATTAGGTCAATACTTTATGTGTCGCATTCGTTGTGGTGAGGCAGAGCCTCGCTTGCTCAGTCGTTAGCAGTGCGGGTTGTCAATCCACGGGTTGTGAGTTCGGACATTCACAAATTGGCGTATAGTCTCTTTGGAAACGCATCCAGTTGCTTCGAAAGTATGTTGTGTGGAGTACTGGTGTGAGCAAGTCATGAAACACATGGGTTGGTCGCCGTGACTGAAAGAATGGTGAAAACGGCGTTAAACCCAAAATCAATAAAACAAAATCCGCCGTGATATAACTGAAATAATATTGAAAACGGCGTAAAACTCCAAACAAAACTAGATTGTTTGCACAGGCGGGTTGAAGGGTTTTCATTTTACATTAAAGTCTCAAACATCGGGTCTTACATATCTTTATCGGTAAATATTAATCTTTTTTCCGTTTCTCTATCACGCTCGACTTAAATCGTCATTTGAGAACAAAACGTAGATCAAGAGTAGTCGTGTGCAATCTTATCTTGTATACATCGATCGCTATTAGACTATCAAATATTATCAAATTTTATTCAGGCTTGTTAAAAATCTGAAAAAAACTTTTCGAACATATATATATACAAAATGTATACTCGAACGGCAAACATTCAACATGGTAAGGGTTATTGTATATTTGTGTAAATTCACGAGGCATTACATACTATAAAAAGCTAAATCTCATTAAAATCAGACCGAAAACTTCGCTGTACCTTTATTGCTAAAAACGAGCGATATATGTTTATGTCTGTTCATAATGTTATTGATGTTACATGATCATAACAAAATAGACGCAAGCTCAGCAATTTCAACCCAAGAAATTGGTCCAATGATGATTCCACAATACAGCGTCTCAATAACCTATACTACTTACGCCCCTCTTCCAAATGTGTTATTAAAAAGTTGACATTTCATGTCTAATTGGCGCCAACTGTTTATTTCCATATTTTGATAATGCAAGCAAAAGCTAGTTGTATTTATATAGGACAAGACAACATGAACACAGACAGTTTGTACTCAAGCGTGACTCAAGCGTTTGTGCAGGATTGCCTGAGCATTTATTGAACCTACATTCTGCCATACCTCTTATTGCCTGACCCGGCCAGGTTTTATAATCCGTTATATTAGGGCAATATATACTGCGAGTATTTATATGACCCGGCCAGGTTTTATAATCCGTTATATTAGGCCAACATATATACTGCGAGTATTTATATGAGCCGGCCCACGAGAAAACCAACATTATGGCATCTGCGTAATGTATCGACCAGATCAGCCTGTGCTGTCCGCGCGGACAGATCCGGACCGACAAATACCGTTTCAGGGGGATATTGGTATAGAGTAATGATCCTGAAACAGAAATTCTACAGGAGGCGAAACGTGTCTGTCCGGGTTAGCCTGCGCGGTATGCTTAGGGGGATCAAGATCGACACTTTACGCAGAGTCCATTTCTCGCGATACGGCTCAATTATAGATGTCAGGTGATGATAAAAGTGAATATTTTCAGTCGCCAAGACGATAAGAAATGACGTCACGTATATAAGGTCGCCACCTACGTCATGATTCATATTCGAGTCGTGAAAGCGCCATAAACTTTTACCATAGTTTCATTTCAGTTCCGAAAATGGACATGTATTTAACATTTGTACGTTATTTGTAATTTGTTTAACGTTGGTTTTCTCGTGGGACGGCTCATATATCAATAATTATAAAACGCGGATTCGTTGTTACAATTAGTATCCTAGAACTGTTATTCAAATGTGGAATGTGAAGCTTTGAGTCAAGTTTTGGCGATTACGTGGGTCTTCAATGGTCGCCTGTAAATGGTGGTATATTTGCCTTTAGCATTTGTATTTCTTTATTCCAGGATCTGGCCATTGTCTCGTGTCAGCAGGATGTCTCTGTGCACCGGGATTCTATTTTGAGAAATACCGGAACATGACCTTGACCTTAAGCTATATCATAAATGGATTCGGATTTTTTATTGCCACCCCCTTTGCGTTATTTCTACTGGATACATTTGGACTTTCAAACTTCTTTCTAGTGTGCGCTTCGATAACAGCACATATTTGTCTAATAGGAATACTAATCAAACCTTCTGTCATCGAAAGGGAGATTCGGTTAAAACGCAACCTCGACACCAAATTAAGGCGAAATAATGTGTCGAGTGCAATAGCCAGCAGTGTCACTATAGTAAGACAGAAAGATTTTCTCTGTTACTTGTGTACGAACATAGCATGGGGATTTCTACTGAGTTCATGTGCTACACATATACCTAACTATATAGCCACATCCGGAGGCACTGACGCTCAGATCGAGTACGTCATGATGGCTTTAGGAATCAGCAACGTGATTGGCCGAATTATTGCAGTGTTACTAGTTAACTGCAATGCAGATTATTCCTTATATGGGTATATACTATCACTGGGTATTTCTTCTATACTTACAATGACGTTTCCACTGTACTCCAGTATGCCGTTTGGTGTGTACGGCTTTGTGATACAGGTTGGAGTATGTACAGGTATTCCAAATACCTTTATGACGCAGTTTCCCATGCGATTTGTTGGGCTCGACAAATTATCGGAGGGCAATGGTATTTCGTACTTCTTCATAGGAATTGGATACGGGTCCGCCCCTTTTATCATTGGTAAGTGACATCGTTAAAATAAGCCGCCCCGCGAGAAAACCAACTTTATTGCATCTGCGTAATGTATCGACCATATCAGTCTGCGCCGTCCGCGCAGACTGATCCGGGCCGACAAAGAGGTGATTACTGAAACAGAAAATAAACAGGATGTGAAACGTGTCTGTCCGGGTTAGTAATTGTTTTGAGGAATTTATTGTTTTCGTGAATGTAAACCCTTTCCCTCATATAGTCGCTTTCTGACGCCTCTGCCGAAAACGGATTCTTTGAAATCCTGGCGACAAAAGAAGAAATTACTCAAAACGAACAATTTCTCCTTTTGTACCCATGTTTCATCATCTGTTCAAATATGTTACCTTCTTTTAAAGGGAGTTTCTACAAAAATATATGTGTGTGAAATGGTTAATATTACCCAGTCACTCTATATAATCTTTAACTAACGAACTGTATCTACCGATTGTTCAGGTGCATTGGACCAAATGATGTATTTGAATTGCTCGGTAGATTAATTTTACAAGAAGAGGATTTACTATATACATTTTCAAATTGCATCGGTGGTGTAGTGAAAGAGCGTCCGCCTCGGGTGCGGGAGGTAGCCGGTTAGATACCTGGCCGGGATTTAAAATGGTAGTAATGGCTGCTCTCTTTGGCGCCCTGGGTTTCGGGGTTAGCATAACGTCGTCTGACTGGCTTGTGTCGCCGGATAACTTAATCAGTAGAACTGGTAAACTTATCCAGGAAACGACGTGATATAACTAAATAGTTTTTGAAAGCGGCGTTAAACACCGAACAATCAATCAATCGAATTAGTAATCGTGAAGTGTACGTTGTCTTTGGTATTTTGAAAACTAATTAATCGCGGACACATACTACATCATTCGGACCATTTCACATAAAACATAGTTAGACACTCTACACGCGAGCATGTTCCTAAAACGGAATATGTAAAGATATAATTATGTAAAATAACTGGAGCTGAACTTCTAGTCTTTATGTCGAAATATGTATCTAGGACGTAATTACATGTAAACTGGTAGTGTCAGATTTGATGACACCGTGCAGATGCATTCGCTCGTCCGAGTATTCACTATATACAGATTATTGGCTCGCCCGAGTATTCACTATATACAGATTATTGGCTCGCCCGAGTATTCACTATATACAGATGTATTGGCTCATCCGAGTATTCACTATATACAGATGTATTGGCTCGCCTGAGTATTCACTATATACAGATTATTGGCTCGCCTGAGTATTCACTATATACATATGTATTGGCTCGCTCCGGTATTCACTATATACAGATTATTGGCTCGCCCGAGTATTCACTATATACAGATGTATTGCCTCGCCTGAGTATTCACTATATACAGATGTATTGCCTCGCCCGAGTATTCACTATATACAGATGTATTGGCTGGCCCGAGTATTCACTATATACAGATATATTGCCTCGCCTGAGTATTCACTATATGCAGATGTATTGGCTCGCCCGGGTATTCACTATATACAGATTATTGGCTCATCCGGGTATTCACTATATACAGATGTATTGGCTCGCCTGAGTATTCACTATATACAGATGTATTGACTCATCCGAGTATTCACTATATTAAGATGTATTGGCTCATCCGGGTATTCACTATACACAGATGTATTGGCTCGCCTAAGTATTCACTATATACAGATGTATTCGCTCGCCTGATTATTCACTATATACAGATGTATTGGCTCGTCTGAGTATTTACTATATACAGATGTATTGGCTCGCCTGAGTATTCACTATATACAGATGTATTGGCTCGCCCGAGTATTCACTATATTCATATGTATTGCCTCGCCTGCGTATTCACTATATACAGATGTATTGGCTCGCAAGAGTATTCACTATATTCATATGTATTGCCTCGCCTGAGTATTCACTATATACAGATGTATTGGCTCGCCTGAGTATTCACTATATACAGATGTATTGGCTCGCCTGAGTATTCACTATATTCATATGTATTGCCTCGCCTGAGTATTCACTATATACAGATGTATTGGCTCGTCTGAGTATTTACTATATACAGATGTATTGGCTCGTCTGAGTATTCACTATATACAGATGTATTGGCTCGCCTGAGTATTCACTATATACATATGTATTGGCTCGCCTGAGTATTCACTATATACATATGTATTGGCTCGCCTGAGTATTCACTATATACATATGCATTCGCTCGCCCGAGTATTCACTATATATACAGATGTATTGTCTCATCCGAGTATTCACTATATACAGATGTATTGTCTCATCCGAGTATTCACTATATACAGATATGTATTGGCTCGCCTGAGTATTCACTATATACATATGTATTGGCTCGCCCGAGTATCGACTATACACAGATGTATTGGTTCATCCGAGTATTCACTATATACATATGTATTGGCTCGCCCGAGTATTCACTATACACAGATGTATTGGCTCATCCGAGTATTCACTATATACAGATTATTGGCTCGCCCGAGTATTCACTATACACAGATGTATTGGCTCTCCCGAGTATTCACTATATACAGATGTATTGGCTCGCCTGAGTATTCACTATATAACGATGTATTGGCTCATCCGAGTATTCACTATATACAGATGTATTGGCTCGCCTGAGTATTCACTATATACAAATGTATTCGCTCGCCTGAGTATTCACTATATAACGATGTATTGGCTGTATTGGCTCATCCGAGTGTTCATCAGAGGCTTAACTGTACACATATGCAATAGCTCGCCCGAGTCTTCACTGTACATAGATGCAATAGCTCGCCTGAGTCATCAATATACACATATGCCAATGCTCGCCCGAGTGTGCTCACCAGAGGCTTAACTGTGCACATATGCAATAGCTTGCCTGAATCTTCATTGTACGCAGATACAATAGCTCACCAGAGGATTAACTATACACAGCTGCAATAGCTCACCAGAGGATTAACTGTCCACATATGCAATTGCTCGCCCGAGTCTTAAATGTACACAGATGCAATAGCTCGCATGAATCTTCACTGTACACATATGCAATAGCTCGCTTGAATCTTCACTGTACACAGATGCAATAGCTCGCTTGAGCCTCATTGTACATAGATGCAATGCCTCGCCTGAATCTTCACTGTACACAGATGCAATGCCTCGCCTGAATCTTCACTGTACACAGATGCAATGCTGGCCTGGGTCTTCACTGTACACAAATGCAATAGCTCATCTGAGTCTTCACTGTACACAGATGCAATGGCTCGCTTGAGTTTTCACTGTACACATATGCAATGGTTCGCCCGAGTCTTCTTGTACACATATGCAATATCTCGCATGCGTTTTCACTGTACACAGATGTAATGGCTCGATTGAGTCTTCTTGTACACAGATGCAATGGTTCGCCCGAGTCTTCACTGTACACAGATGTAATGGCTCGATTGAGTCTTCTTGTACACAGATGTAATGGCTCGATTGAGTCTTCTTGTACACAGATGCATGGATGCGGCTACTACAATTAACCTCTCCCTCATTATCCATATATTTTATTATTTTCGTTTCAGGTTTTATATACGACAAATCTAAATCCAGTGACTACAGCTTTCTGTTCGCAGGTAAGTTTCTTAAAATAGAATCTTCCATTTTCGTAATCGTCGACTCAATGTTTTCTGAAATTATGAGTTTTGGATTTTGTTTAGTAATTAAAAAAGGCAAATGACGCTGATTCCATGCTGTCTCAAATAAGGGCTGTCTGACCTAAATATGTTTTGTTTTCAAAAAGCTGAATACTGCCATTCAATCAGGAAACCTAACCTTAGGTTATACTTACATGATTATAGCAATGTAAATCTAAAATAGCCTTCGAATCTGCTCTAATCTTTCTCTTGACCTTTCGCAAAAACGTCAAGACGTCAACGACATATTAACGAATGTTGTAAGTTTATATCATATGAACTGGATTCGCATATTGATCTTTATCTCAGGTTAGTTAACCGCGTCTGGCGATCTGGAGTGTTGTTAAAGCCACGGTCTCATCCGACCCACGTAGGCGTAGCGCACACGTAAATTGTCTTTTGTGCAAATTCTACCTAGAAGTGGTCACATGACCTGCGTCCGGTTCATGTAGGAAATGCATTTTGTCGAGGTTTTCACGTGGGTAATGCGTGAGTAGAACGTGGGTGGTACGTGGTGGCGCGAAGGTGCTACGCAGGCAAGACGAGGGGGCATATGTGCTACATTAATTATATGTGGGTTATATACCCTATCGATAACGAAGACAATTACTAAGTTCTACCCACCTACCCACAACGTCCACCCCTCACCAACCCCACAAAAAGTGACCATGATCCATTTGCATCGCCTTTCATACTACCATATCTCCCTCCACCTATGAATTCAGTAGGATAAATCACGACTTTCTCGATTTTCATTCTGCCTCAAGCGTCAGAAATAGGCAACACATCCACTTAATGTTATTCTTACGCTTTCCGAAGCCCATCTCTCTAGAGTTCTTACACAAACCTTAAAAACGGCAGTAGTGGCTACCCTTCTTTGCGCTTAGCATTACGACTGACTTCTTGTGCCAGGATAAATGGACTAGTAGTACTGGTAGCTTATCCAGGAAACGCCGTGATATAACTGAACAAGTGTTGAAAGCGGCGTATAGCACCAAACAGTCAATCAAATATCGGAACATCAAACCAATCTAACAAATACGAATCTGTTTTGTATATTGGAAATATCAGGAACATTGGTCAACTCTTAATGAAGCGGTATCCGACAACGGTATCCGACAACGAAAGCACTCGAAATGCACACACCGTTCGTCTACGGAATTCCATTAGGGCCATCTGCATATTCGCCTTTGAATGAAATAATCTGAAACGCGAAAACACGAAAACGCGAAAGTACGATGACGAAAACGCGAAGATACGATGACGAAATTGCGAAAGTACGATGACGAAAACGTGAAAACACGATGATGAAAATGCGATACAATTTCGCGTTTTCATCATCGTACCTTCGCATTTTCGTCATCGTACTTTGGCGGTTTCGTGTTTTGTCATCGTACTTTGGCGGTTTCGTGTTTTCGTCATCGTGTTTTCGCGTTTTCGCGTTTTCGTCATCGTGTTTTCGCCATCGTACTTTCGAGTTTTCGTCATCGTAGTTTCGCGCTTTCGTCATCGTACTTTCGCCTTCCGGTGCGCTTGCGCATACAGGAATTCTCCTTCCACGTGAAAATGTCGGGTTCAGAGTGTGATTATAAAGGTAATCATTTAATTCAGAGTTCAGGATAATTTTATATTATGTTTTAACAGAATTTAATGTTCTCTCAAAATGACTTCGTATGAAGTCGTCCATTTG
>JAUELF010288743.1:0-10132 GCA_031471495.1 Clinocardium nuttallii | reverse complement strand
AAACATAGTGTCAAAAGAAGAAATTGCACAAAACGTGCAATTTCTCCTTTTGACACAATGTTTTCCACTTTTAGTCAGTATATAGGTTATCCATTCAATTTTAGAGATTCTCCACTTTTTGACAAAATATATTTTAAGTCGTCTGCTGCAGAATTGTCATTTAAGGGAAAGGGTTAAAACATGATATATATGCCCATCATCTAGATCTCATGTGGGATGGCAAGTCAGGGCTGGGTTACTGGTAGGAAGAGGAATTGGGCCAAGCAGGAAACAAGATAACCCAAACCAACATTTAGTCATAAGTATTTCATCAGAAACAACCTTTTGTGAATAAAATGTATTTTAGTGTATTTGTTTATATCACATCAATGTTAAATAATATCAATTTCATTTTCTATATGAAAAATAATCTGTATTAAAAAGAAGCATACCTTTTGTAAATTATATAGTACAAAAGAGTCACTGTTATATCTTATCCAGTGGTTTAATTTAATTCCATTGCATATTCTTGTCACACAGCTTGTTCAGTAGTCCATGAAATGTTACACAAAATAACCACCAGGTATACAAGTTGTAAAAATCTTCTCCAATATACTTTCTGCCAATCTGTTCAGGTTAATTATCAACTTTTATCACTAATTAAAATCCAGTGTTTTACCTGTAATATGTGTAAAAACGTGATATAAAATAAAATTATCAATTGTCCAATGAGTCAGATGACCTGGTTTTTAAGTGATACACAATTTCAACATTTACCTTTAGAAGGGCCTGTCAGGTGTCTTTACTGTATAACTGTAAACAGTCACACCTGAGGGGCTTCCCATGGGGAATTTTGTGACAAATGGTAACACCCTTTTCTTCTCTTGAGTTCAGATGATTGACTCTTGAAAGGGTGTTTTTATCAGTTATGTTGCAAAGTTTGTTTGTTTGTGGGTTTTTTATCTTGTTAATCTTAAATTGGTAATTACAACTGCTTCTGCATAGTTCCTACATGTTTAAAATGATATCTGTATCATAAACAAAAAGTTTTAATAGATTTCAAACCATTTGAGATAATTTCAAAAAAGTGAATATTTATAAAAGACAAAAACAACATTATATGATTATATTTTGTAAGCTTCAACATGTTTCTTTAATAAGATTAATGTCAAATTATATAATGTAATGCTATTTTGTTTTACCAGGTATTAGGTTTCACTGAGAGATTTTCATATTTTGCCTCCTTGTTTTTGAAGTTGTCTGCTGCAAATTTGTTGTATGTCAGAAAGGGTTAAAGAAAGTAACAGTAAATTTCTGAATCTGGCATGACAAAGGTTACAGACCAAAAGCTCAATGATACAATTAACCTTTAACATGCCAGTGTAAGAATTTTACCTAGATCTACATGATTATGCCCCAGTCAAAGTGTCACGGTTTTGGCCGCCATGTTAGCTACGTGGATACAACGTCAGCAAAAGTAAAACAACATGGCTAAAACTTGACAAAACGGATCAAACGTGACAAAATGTGAAGTGGAAATTTTAATTTTGGACATGTTCAAAATTGGCTCACATTTCCCCAGAACTTACTACAACTTGGCGAGAATGTGGTACAGTGTAGTATAACAAAGCAAAAACGTTGCAAAAACATAACATAATGTGAACATAGCGCTTCACGCTGATTGATACGTTCTGTTGTGTTTGCCGACAAGTTGTGCTACCCTATGCTACATTGTGGCCTCATTGCTACTCTTTCCTTGTGTCGCGTTATGCCACGCTGTGTTATGCAATGATACACTGTAACATTATGAGCTCCGTTATGCTACGGTGTTTTACGTTGAAGGACGTTGTGCTACGTTTCTGCAATGTTGTGGTATGTTGTGGTACGCTATATATGATACGCTCTGTCGCATCAATGGATTGTAATTATTTAAGAGGGACATCAATACGTAACTCGTTTTAACTGAATGTGGCGGCAGCGAGGTATAACGAAGCACAGTATGGCGACAACAAGGTGACAGTGTGGCAGCAGTGAGACATAACTTGACTTTGATATTCGTTGTCACCTTTAAATTGTGTTACAACGGGAATACAACGAGGCGACAGCCTGACTAGCACATGGCTTAAGGACGTGGCAACAACATGGCACATTGTGGCACCTCGTTGAAATTTACTAAATCGTGGGAGGCCAAAACCTGACAGTCAGACTTATGTTATTTAGCTCAGACCTCTTACATGATGCCATTGTAATAAATTTACCTCTAAGTAATGAATCTGATTAGGTCAAAGCTGTTAGCGTCGGGAATTTGGATCTCCGGCATTCCGGGTTCAATCCTCAGTCTCTGCAGAACAGTGATGGTGTAGTGCCCTTGAGCAAGGCACATTTCCTAGCCTAGTACTTGGTTGTTTACCCAGGGATCATGAATAAGTGAAAAAGCTGTGATATAACTGAAATAATGTTGTAAACAGCGTTAAACCACAATAAAAGGTCAAAGGTCAAAGGAAGACATCTAAGGGAAACAATGTATCTTCTCAGAGCTTGGCTTTCATTCTTTACAATGAGTGACAAAGTAATTGTTACTCATTAATATCATCCAACACTGGGCTAAAAGCAAGACTGTAGATAGGTAGTAGCCTGGTTGATTGATTTATTGTTGTTTTACACAGCTTTTAACAATTGTTCAGTTATATGACAGTATTTCCTGGGTAATTTACCATCTTGGTCCATTTATCCTGACACCAGCCAGTCAGTTGTATTGCTAAACCCGGAGTACCAAGGAGGGCAGCTATTTCTACCTTTTGTCTTTGGTATGACCCGACTGGGTATCAAACCTGCACCTGAGGCGGATCCTCTAGTCTGGGGAAAATGATGTGTGGAGTACTGGTGACAGACGACCTGATGAAGACCAGACCTTAAAATTTACACTACAGTAGCAAACCCTTGTTTAGATCTGATGATTGCCTATTACATGTCATCTTAGATTGACCTCTGTCTCAGCCAATCAAATCATCCATCTACAAAATAGTTAGGTATCAACAGGGGGTTACCATATATAAATGAATGAGATAGAGAAGGGGTGATTGCAGATTGAGTGTTTCGTTTGTATGGGGTGTAGTCAGATACAATATACATACAGTGAAGTGTTCGGGTCAGCTAGATTTCAATGATATTTGGTGCCAATAAAACAGGAATTACAGATGAACTGGCTGTGAAATAACTTCACCTTTTCCAACATACAACCAGTCTTCAGCAGACGTCTTTGAAATGACCTTGGCAAAAATATGGAAAATCTTTATAAATAAAAATATAAACTTTGAAAACCTTGTGTCAAAATGAGAAATTTCTTTTTTTGCCAGACTGTTTTCAAAAGCTGTCTGCTGCAGATGTTTCTGAAAGCAAAACTTTGAAAACATCCAGGCAAAAAGTTAATTGGTCACGGGTTCGATACCCGGTTGCGGCGACATTCTTTCGGGCGATTTTTCCATAGCCTCTCACCTCTGATTTATGTGAGAAAGTAGTCAGTGGCTTCGAAAGAATGTTGTGTAAGTACTGGTGTGGGTAAGCCAGGAAAACATGGGTAGGTGCAATGACCGCCGTGATATGACCAAAGCTGTTAAAACGGCGTTAACTCCAAACAAACAAACAAACAAATCAAAGTAGTCTGTTGCAGATTTTTTGTATGTTGGTCAAGTTTAACCGTTTATCAAACCGTATCAATAGGAATGTTTCTTCTATAAGAAAGCAGCTAATAATTATTACAAAACATGATAAGGAAAATATGAAATAATCAGAATCAATTAGATGTCATCCCAGTTCACAACAAAAACAAAAAAGCACAGTATCGCTCCACTACCATTTGGCTAAAACGTACAGAAAAACAGATTCGCCCAAGGTGGCAATGTCGATCGACCAATAAAGATTGCTTACATAAATGCTTTCTACTAAATTATTTGAAAGTTGACAAAACGTTTTCAAAGGAGAATATTCTTTATTGATCGAAAAAGTTTGCAGGAATATAGGAGAGGACATTGTGGGAATGCTACCTGTAAAGGTTCATTTTAATTGGTCCATTGGTTACAGAGAAGCTTTTAAGATATAAAAGATTACGCACACACCGCGAAACATTCGTCACGACTTAAGTTTGACTCACTTGCAGTCAGTTAAGCTATAAACACTGACACAGTTACGCATGCACATTTTATTTTTGTTCATTCTAACTTTAAATGGAATGTGCTTAACCCTTTTTGAGGTGCAGAGGCTTTCTGACGCATCTGCATCAGACAAAGTATGAAAGCATCTTGGAAAAAATAATTGCTTAATATACCTGTTTAAAATGCGATAAACTCTATTCAATACTTTTTCTTTCATTTATAGAGTTTTCCATATTATATTTGTCAAGATACTAAATGAGTCATCTACTGCAGTTTTGTTGTCTGTGGGAAAAGGTTAAAATAGTGTAATAGCTATCATCTCTTGATTTGGAACAAATATATGCTATTAGAGGATATAAAACAGTAACGGATGAAGACATGTGATATTTATATAAAAGAAAACAACAGCAAACATTTCTGCCTAAAAATCGGTTCTAGAACTTTACCTAAATTAACAAACTCTTGCACTGGGTCATCCACTCTAAAGTTCAAAGACGAAAAGGCTGTTCCTGTAGAAAACCCAACAAAGTTTTCACCACTTTCAAAGTTCATGCCACCATCAAGGTATGCGAAGTAACTAAAAGTGGTTGATACCCCATCACTGACCAGGATCAGTTGAAAACTGGATTTCTGAAAGAAACAAATACAGTGGAACCTGTGTAAAAACGTCATCTGTTGGAAGGCAACACTCTGGACATTTTTCAAGTGTGGTCCTTTTATGCCACAGTAATTTATACAGATCATGAGTAATTAAAGTATGGTTGCTATATACAGTGAATTGCTCTTCAAATCCGGTCCTTAAAATAGGTTTGACTGTACACACCAGCCTTTTTTATGGTATATTTGTTTACCTTGAATAATATTTAACTTCATACAAAATGTTTTTGGGACTCAGTGAAATGACTGTTTTCAGTACACACAATGACGGGCTGTTTAAACCTTAAGCGTGATTGCTAAAGACAAGGAATTGCTCTTCAGAGGTGGTCCCTAAAACAGGTTTGACTGTACACGAAAGTTATTCCAGTATGAGCTATTTCACTTTCTTCCCGAATGTTTTTAAGTCGTCTGCTGAATATGCATAAGAAAGCATATTCTTAAGGGGTAAATGGATTATATAATTGGGCTAAAGAATACTCACATTGGTAACATTTCTGCCATACTCCACCACGTTGTCCCAAGTGACCACCACAATCAAGTATATACTTGTAGTAGTAAAGCCACCAGTATCCAGAAACCCGCGAACAATTTCCTTCACGTTGGAATTATTACTTAGACTTTCAGTATTATATACTTTATAATAGATGTTTCCTTGGCTGTTTCTCGCATCAATATTAGACAGATAGGGAGCCAGGGGAAGACTCTCTGTAAATGTATTGAATTCCGAGCTATTTGACTGCGGGACGGAACTGGATCTATATGGTTTATTGAATGTTACGATACCATTCTCACATATCTGAAAATAAATGTGCAGTACTGTATGTTATAAAGCCATCAGCTTTAAAAACTTTTGATACAAAGACAAACATTGATGGGAAGGCAAAACATTACTGATCATAAACAATTTCTTATTTTACCACAAATACCAAAAGTGTTTTTCAAAAAAACCTTAGGCCCTCCCCACATAAATAGAGGACTTGATAAGAGGAAAAGAACAGGTTTCCCCCCACAGTATTTCTCTTATTACAAAATCCTACTTTGTGGTTACTCAAAAGAACATTACCCACAACATAGGGTTTGAATATAAAATAAGGGTTTTAGAACATGAAAAATACCTCTTAATTAGAGCTGCAAAATGACACCTCTGCAGCAATTGACTTCTGAAAACATTCCGGCAAAAGGAGCCCTTTTTCCACTATGTTTTCAGCTTAATTTTCAATTATTAATCTTTGTTTAAAAGCGTTTCCACATTTTTGCCTAGATACTCTTGACTTGCTGTTTAACCTGTTTACATTTGAAAACATTTAGGTTAGAATATGGACAATCTCTAAAAGGGGAAAAGAATGTTTAATAATCGAAATGAGCTGTACACATTCTGGCAAAGTGAGAAACTGCTCATCATAAGCAATGCGCCTTTTGCCACATAAGTCACCAGCTGTGCATGAATCAGAAAGGGTTCTAAATTTTAAAAGGGTATGCAGTCATCTCCTCTAAGCAATCAGCTTTCAAATAGCCAAAAGAGGTATTAGCAAGTCTCTTATGCAGCAATATGATGTACACAGCCATCCTCTCTAACTGGTTGCTTAATTAACCTTTTCACACGTTTGACAATACAGCAGAAGGTGACTTTGAAAACATCAAGGTTAAAATAGGAAAGAGTGATTATTCAATACAGTTGAAAACATTATGGCAAACTGAGAAGTAACTTATTATGACAATATTCTCCATTCGCCACAATGATTTAACAGATCAGTTGACACACACGCGTCAAAATGCGTCCAAACGTGGTAAAGGATTACGCCAGCAAGACGAACAGAGTTTCGACAATAGAGATTATTTCAACATGAAATCAATTCCACTGACGTTGAAGGTAAACGTACTTACATAGAAACGTTCATACAGTGTATCATTGACATGGAAGCCACAGTTTAGATTCTCGATAAGAAGACACTCATTTTGCTCAACAACTTGGAATCGGGAATGGCCTTCATCCACACCATATGGCATTGGTAATCTTGCAATGACTGAAACATTATAATTCTAATTACAGTCAAACTTGTATTAAGAGACCACCCAAGGAAAATGATGTAAATGCTGTAAGTGGTCCCTTAGGTCAGGTGGTCTCTTATTGAGGTACACATGTATGTTGTTGTTTTTTAGTCTTATGTAAACTACATTAGACATGTTTCGAAAATAAATAACAATTAACCTTTTGTTGCTCTTTTAACTCTGTATTTTAGTTCAATATTAATCATGTTCATTTAAAAATAAATAACAATAAACTTTGTGTTGTTCTTTTAATTCTATATTTTTTTCACAATATTAACCATGTTTCTTTGCAAAAGTCTTTGACAAAAACCTAACAAAATCTCCATGAAAGATAGCTTAATTGTTTTGTACTTGTTTACTTACTTGTTAATTTTAACTCTGCTAAAAAAGAATAAATGCGCCAGAGCATGAGAAAAAGTTAGTCAAATTTGGGTATTAATATTAATTTAGATCCAGATCAACCTGTCAATCGGCACAGTCTGATCATGACTACACTGTTTACATATTTATTATTACTAAAGCTTGTTAGATGATTCGATGAACTTGTGTCGACTCTGATAAAATGAATGAGGAGGTGGACTACAGGTTATTTATTTTGTCATCTTTATGGGAAAGTATCGCCGGCAGAACACCGCAGAAGGAACGAATCCCAACACAATAGTTTCTCATTATCATGCAATAATATTTTTATTTTAATCTTTGATATTGTATTTGTGAAAATAATATAACAAAATTAATATTCCATTTCCTTCAATTTTTCAATTGAAATTAAAATCTAAATGCAAAATATATATTTTATTTTGTTATCATTTGTGCACATTTATATTCCTTTTCGTTACTGAAGAAACGGCGGAGTAATACACCCGATGCTATGTTCACATGTAAACAAATCAATGGCTGATCTTTATCCATTGATTTTTTCTCGCTTCGATCTGAAAAATGCATTTTTTGGAGCTACGTGTGTCTTTATCAGCCAATTGATATTGTAATTTATTTGGAGGCATTAAATACATGTCAAAATAGGGTATAGCCTTTGTTTGTGTTCTTTAGTGTAGAAATCATGTCTGAATTGTGAAACGACCTTAGGTCTTATCTAAGTGAACGAAAATGAACAATGTAAATTAATCAAGACTGCATAAAAGTGTAACCTGGTCTTTTTTTACAATTAATTAAGATATTAATAATAGATTAAACAAATTCTTAGACGAGTTCAAGAAAACTTTATGAAATGACAACGAATGTCAGATTAGTTTTATCACATGACGAAACGCAAAAAGAAAAATCATTTTTTTCGCTGTCAGAAAATAGTCCCAACATGTAATACTTAATAGACTGTTAACTTATAACACACACATTTATTATTTATAACCGATACGTGTCCCTTTACCTCATCAATGTATAGTGACGTTTGTGTTTACTAAATACACGTTCTAAGCCATTTTGTAAAAAAACGCGGATGAATACACAAAACATTATTTGGTCATGTTATATTATACGTGTCACATATACAAAAATATGTAATGGGTATGTTACATCAGATAAAAGCATTGTCATGTGATAAATATACATACATCTTATTAAATGTGACGAGCCATGCTATTTTTGGTCCAAATGAGGTTTATTGACGAAAATGAGTTATGACCATTTTTAGTAACCTACATATGTGTTAAAAAGTTGAAACTTCTTTTGACATTTTTTATTTTCTGCAAAGATATACATTTGTTGTCTGACCACTATAACAACAATTGTATCAGATAATCAATGTTTATTACCAGTAATTGGAAATACATTGAACAGTGAATGTATATTGTTTATGGCGCATCGACAGCTAAGGTCATTTAGCACGCAATTAAATTTAATTATTTATGATCCCTGGGTAAACAAACCAGTACTAGGCTAGAAAATGTGCCTTGTTGAACAGTTTAAAAGTTTAATAAAAATCAAGCTAAAATTTACATCATTTTATTTAAAAGTGTAGAAATATGTAAGTGCGCTTATTATATTGGCAAACCTTTACTTTAACCCTTTCCCTTATATAGACGCTGTCTGACTTCTCTGCAGAAGACGGCCTTTTGAATACATGGCGACAAAGAAGCAATTTATTCGTTTTGTCGGAAATGTTTTTACAGTCGTCTGCTGCAGATTTGTTGTAAGTGGGAAAGGGTCAAAAACAAAAGATGAGTGGAACACGAAAATAGTATTATTATGAAAAGGTCATACAAGTTAGAGGAATTCGGACCTTGTTTTGGTTATACATTATAATATTTACAATCTGGAAGGATGAAAGTATGCAGACAAATGAATAATGTAATGCATTGGACACGGATAATACTGTTTCAAATAAGATTGTGTTTACCAGGCATACTTAATGAATCAGTTGTGTCTCCTGTGTGCCATTTACACATATAAAGCAGTGTACAGTCTGTTTTTAAATGGACAGGTTGTTATAGGTTAACTTTGGAACTTTTCAATGTTGGTCAATTCTGATAATACAAGGCAGGTGAATAATATAATCTGACCATAAACTGTTCAGAAAATGCCAACGTGACCTTTCCACGTACACAAGCTCAAATATAATTTCAACAGTTACCTGATTTGATAATTGAAAAGTCGTCTGCCTTCTAATAAAACAGATCTTTAAACTTCTTGATTTTAAATATAATATAGTTTACAGAGTGTTGTGAGGTTTGGGTCACTCTCCTTCAAAATATAATGCATATGGTACCATCGCTAAGGTTTGTACATATCCTCGGAAGTAATAAGTTAATCAGACGTAGTATTATAGTGACACTTACATAGATTGACCTGATTTCGAACATCAACGAAGGTACCATATCTTCATATAATTGAGGACATTGGTTCGAGTTTAGCAACACTCTTTATTAGTAAGCCAGTGCGTGGGCAAAAGGTACAAGCTGCCATTGTTTAACAGTATATAACCAGACCAGCTTGTGCTTGTACAGTGTCATATCAAAATAGACACTGTTCCCAGACTACTAACACAAGATTTTAACAAGATTATTTCAACTGTTGAGAAGTTTCAGTCAAGTTGTGTAGATCAGAAAATACTAATACTGGACGGTGGACAAGATGATAAAAAAAGTCCTTATGTATCTTTCCTCATGATCGGCCATACCAGTACACATTTACGTGTAACGTAAAATGCACGGACATAACAGAATCCGTGTTGACCAATGTGAATACAATTTTGCTTGACTTCGCAATCGGCTAATCGTAGATATGCATTATTTGCGGCGGAAACAATTGTTTGAAATGAAGATAGGTACAGGGTAGAA
>JAUELF010288732.1:0-10133 GCA_031471495.1 Clinocardium nuttallii | reverse complement strand
TGTAGGTGGGAAAGGGTTAAAAAACGAAAGGCCAATAATGTTCCTTTCCCTGTTGCCAGATAGTAATGTCGGACCACAGGACCTCCGGAAAACGACATCCTGAGACTTTCAGAGCTCTAGGTGATGGTGGTTCTTAAATTATAATTTGATCATCTAGCCCCGTGTTGTGGGTTGGACGATAAGATAGATATTGTGGGGGAAATTATTGAATTAAGCTTAAAACACTATGACAAATGGCTGATCTGGGTCGATACATTACGCAGATGCCATAATGTGGGTTTTTTTCGCGGGACGGCTCATATTCTGTAATGTAAGATTTTAAATGTTACATTTTCGTACGTCGCAATTTAAGATTTTAAATGTTACATTTTCATCTGCAGTAATTTAAGATTGGCATATGCCGTAATCAGTAATATATACGTCCCTGTCGTAACTTAAGTGTAAGATTCTAAATGACTTTTTTAAACCTCGCACGTAAGATTCTAAACCACATATGCGTACAGTATCGACCAGGATCCGTCCAATCAGAAAAAGAATACATTGGCATTAACGAACAGTGTAGGTTCAGGTCATATTTCCACCTGCTCAGCCTTTTCATAATCTTCTAGCAACCTTGTGTAAGTAATATGTAAACATTGTAGATCTAAAAAAATTATACTGATCAGATGCATTGATTGGCTAATATAGTAATTAACTTAACTTATATATCTCTCGTAAAAAGGGATTGCCTTTGACTCCTCATCAATGCATGGTGCCAAATTAAGTGAGAAACGTCATGCAAATTAAGGTTTTGTTGCTTGTGCCAAAAGTGAAGATACCGGCAAGACTGTGCATCCGCACATTCTCACCAATGGCTACAATATCCTAAATTTAATATGTGCAACTTTGAATAAAACGTAATAAGTGCAGACCAGATAGTTAAAGCCACTGTATATGATGCTTCAACATGACCCGAATTATCAAGATGCGGCTTAAAAGATTCTTCACACTCGACCTTTTCAAATCGAATTATCTTTGAATCCTTTACAACATTCTAGTTAGTGATGAACTTCTATGCAAGTGGGTAAATCAGAATTTGCGACATCTTAACCCCTTTCCACATACATGACACCTCTGCAGCAGGCGACTCTTGGAGTAACTGTGGCAAATGGAGAAAATGCTCATAACTATTCCTTTCGCCACAATGATTTCAACTCTATCAAATATTAAAACTTTCATTTATGGAAATTGTTCACATTTGCAAAGATTATTTCAAAGTCGTCTGGTGCAGTTTTGGTGTAGGTGGGAAAGGGTTAAAAAACGAAAGGCCAATAATGTTCCTTTCCCTGTTGCCAGATAGTAATGTCGGACCACGGGACCTCCGGAAAACGACATCCTGAGACTTTCAGAGCTCTAGGTGATGGTGGTTCTTAAATTATAATTTGATCATCTAGCCCTGTGTTGTGGGTTGGACGATAAGAGAGATATTGTGGGAAAAAGAGCTGTATGCTTCTCGTTATTTAGACCGCTGACGAGTTATTAATAGTAATTGCAGTAACTTTCAGATTGCAAACTTGTACAGATGTATTGACCAAAAACACTTTCCGTCTAAAACGGATATAAACGCAAAATGTTTATATTGAGATTTTATTTTTAATTATGTCACATAAATACAGGTAACTTCAGTGTCGGCCATAGCTTATGATAATGAATCACAAAAATTGACGAATCTCAAAATTACCTTTCTCTTATAAACCCTTTCCAACTTAAAACAAGCATGTAGATGTCTTTGAAATTATAGTTACAAAAACCTGAAAAATATCCTTTAATAAAAGAAAGCTTAATTGTTATATAAAGTTAAAATACATCATGAGCAATTTCACCTTTGGCCACAATGTTTTCAAAAGTCACCTGCTGCTATTTCGTTAAATTGGCCTTCAGCAACACTGATACTAGACTATACAACATGCTCCAATAATATTGCTTAAGTAGGAATATTGGAAGAGGAATTAGGTTTGATTATTATATCCCTCAGCCGGCGCCTTCGAGTTAATTTTGTAAAAATATTGGCTCAAGTTGTCGTTTTAACTCATATCTCAGCAACTTATCCTGTGTTTGGCAAGGCACATTTCCTAACTTACTACTTGGTGTGTTAACCCAAGGATCATGATTAAGTGAACTGGCGTTGTGATATAACTGAAGTAATATGGAAAACGGCGTTAACCATAACTTAAACACACCCAGTGTTGGTTAAACTACATAATATGTCGATTATCTTTCGTATAGGTATATCATAATGAAGGTAAAGAACCACGAACATCCAAGGTCAAAGTCAATGTGACTCTCACTGACTGTTGTAAGAGTTTAGTTTAGAACAAATTGACTTTTATCGTTGCATCTGTCTAACTAGGTCCATATATGTGAAATTTGACATGTGGGAAGACATTTGAGCCGTCCCGCGAGAAAAACAACAGCATGGCCTCTGCGTAATATATCGACTCAATCAGCATGCGCAGTCCGCACAGACTGACCCGGGTCGACACATTCCCTCACATGGGGATAAAGGTATAGAGTAATGATTCCTGAAACAGACAATCCGAAGGAGGTGAAAAGTGTCTATCAGGGTAAGCCTGCGAGGCATGCTTAGGCTGATCTGTGTCGATACTTTACGCAGAGTCCACAATGTTTGTATTCTCGCGAGATGGCTCATTTGTTGTATACATGCTCAACGGTTAAAACGACCACTTAACTCCTATTCTCTATGTAACTTATTTCACCTGCTTTATTCAGAATGTGACAAATTCCTTCACCCATTCCCCCATACATCAAGCTATGAACATCTTTCGGCAAAACATGTGGACAATCTCGGGAAATGAAATCTAAATTATTGAATTAAGCTTAAAACACTATGACAAATGGAGAATGTAATCATCATGAGCAATTTCTCCTTTTTCCACCACGGTTTTCAACGATTTTCAAAAGTCGCCTTCTGCAGATGCGTCAGAAAGTGTACATGTATGTATGTGGGGAAGGGTTAAACTCGTTACTGCGTCTTAAATAGATCATACAAGTTTACAGGTTAGGAGTTCAGACAATCTATATCATAAATCTCACCCTTTGAAGTTGAAAAATATATCTGTGACAGTCCCGTTTCCAACCGTTGTTGACGCTGATAAGAATATCAAATGGGGGTGTTTTATAGACTGGTTTGGTTTCAGATATCGCGTGGTGTATTTAATTTGACAGTGATACTACTACAATAACAGGGGTACCCGACTCCAATCCTTCCATAGCAACACCAGCCCTGTGTTCCATAGTCACAAAACTCAAAAACATGTTTTGCGAAACCTATATAGGTTTCGTCGCTTTCCTTTATAGTCGGTTAACCAAACCTGCCCTGTGTTCCATAGTAACAAAACTCAAAACCTGTTTTGCTAAACCTATATAGGTTTTGTCGATATAGCCTACCGTTCCTTAGTCGGTTAACCAAACATGCTCTACCTGTTTTCCATCCATAAAACAGGTAGGTTTCGTTCCGTTTGATAGGCATAGCTTTAACTGTTTACGTTTTATGTTTACTATGGAACACACGGCTGGAATCTGTGAGTAATGCAGACATTAGTCGCAAATCAATACGTTGACACTCTCTCTCGTCTTCGTGTCCTCCGTGTGTCTTATCATTATATGAACCGTCTCGCGAGAAAAACCAACATTGTGGTCTCTGCGTAAAGTGTCGACCCGGATCAGCCTAAGAATGCCGCGCAGGCTTACCCGGTCAGACACTCTTCGCCTCGTGTGGATTTTCTGTTTCAGGAATCATTACTCTATATCCCTATCCCTCGGAGACGGAATGTGTCGGACCGGATCAATCTGCGCGGACAGCGCAGGCTGATCTGGTCGACACATTATGCAGATGCCATAAATGTTGGTTTTCTCGCGGGACGGCTCAAATTAGGAACTATCGATTGTATTTCATACCATGTTACTTTCTTTTTCGTTTCAGTTTATGCTGATAATGTGCGACAGGCTCGTGATAAACTGTACCTTATTCACTCCGTGGAGATAAACAGCGTGCTTCATTCAACACAATGGTATAGCTGTAAGTCATCTTCGTTTATCCCTTTCCCTCTTAAAGTGTTTGATTGGGGTTTAGCGCCGTTTTTAACAATTTTTCAGTCATATCACGGCGGCCAGTTCACCTACTCACACTAGTACTCCACACAACAATCTTCCGAAGCAACTGGCTGCTTTTCCACATAGATTTAGCCCATTGGTGGAAGACGAATGTCGCATTTATGTTTGTCAAACGTCGAAAAGAAAGTTGGCCGAGCTGGGATTCGAACTCACAACCCCTGGATTGACAGCCCACGTCGCTACCGACTGAGCTACCGGGGCTCGGCTTACAGACGCATTTTATTACCAATCTGCAGCAGACTACTTTCTTTTGAAACGTTGTGACTTTTTTAAAAGGAGAAAATGCTCATGTAGAGCAATTTCTCCTTTTGTCACAACGTTTCCAACTGTTATTCATAATGATAGTTTCATTTACAGATATTTTTCACATTTGCCTACATGTTTTCAAAGTCATCTGCTGCAACGTTGTTGTTTGTGGAAAAGGAAGGGTAAACACAATGTTGAAAATCCAGTATGGTGTCTCGTGATTTGTGATCATGTAATATCAAACCAGTCGTTTCGTTGCCATGCAAAATTGTGTCGTTTTAAATATACGAACATGTTCAGACGAGCTTGAGCAAATGGCACATCAAAGTTCGGACAAACATTCTAGGAGTACGGATCCTTGGTGATACTGCAATGTACCCTTTATATAGGCGAAACCCAATTACGCATGACACAAGTCACATGACTATGTCGCCTTCAACATTAAAGCTTGGCCCTTGACCATCTGTCTGGGTTCATACTTTTTATCAAAAGTCCTCGTTCTGTGCCTTCTTGACAAGTATGAATTATGGCTCTTTGACTTAATTTAAATGTGTTGTTAAATACCATTCAAATATCTTGTAGCATTTGCAATATTTTCTTGTTAAAATGTTGACATTAAATCGTTTGAATATTATCTTTAATCAGTCCTACGGATACATGCGAGGTGAAGCGCTATATCTGCAGCGCATGCGCGCTCGCCTATGGAAAAAGAGATTACATGTTATAAATGATTGATGACTCAATGTCCTACTCTACGATTTGCTCTGTTGCAAAAGTATGCTTTAAGTTGTTTCACGTTTTCGATCAAATCTGTTCGGTTTGGAAGAATGAATCATTGGTCTTCGGGTATTCAGTTAACCCTCTCCCTGGACAGACGACTGTTTACGCCACTGTAGCAGCCGACTTTAAAAAAAGGATATTGCACAACGAACGATTTCTTTATTTTTTCAAGATGTCCTTTACTACCATCCTAGGCAACCAGGCTATATAACACTATATTGTCACTAATGTATAATATAGCCTGGTTTCCGACATTCAGAACATTTCGGCAGACTACATCTAACGTTAGATGTAGGGTACCGAAATCGGCCGAGGAGTGCCGAATGGGTTGCCGAGGATGTCTACTACGTACACCCTCGTATACTTCCTCACATGTGGTTTGTTTTATTTTGGGTTTTACGCCGTTTTCAACATTATTTCAGTTATATCACGGCGACCGTTCACTTATTCATGATCCCTGGGTAAACGAACTTCCTCGTATAATTTTGCAGCAGATAATGGTATACTCGTCATACCAGCCGTCGTTCCACGAGAAAAACAACATTGTATCGACCAGGATCAGTCTAAGCATGTCGCACAGGTTAACCCGGCCAGACAATGTTCGCCTTCTGTGGATTTTCTGTTCAGGAATCATTACTCTAAACCTCATTCCGACTGAGACGGACGGAATGTGTTTGCCTAGATTATTCCGCGCAGGCTGATCTAGGTCGATTCATTAAGTCAATAAATGTTGGTTTTCTCGTGGAACAGCATATATCAGGTATTGAACACACTGATTGTGTAAACCCAGAGCTCTAGATATACAGCCTTAAGCATGTCAATGTCGCTATTTGACCCTTAAACCCTATGTTGTGGGTACTCAAAGGAATCGTCTCACTGAGACGATTCCTTTGAGTATCAAATCATAGAGATAAGTTGAGATATTGTGGGGAAAAGAGCTAAAAGGAAGCTATATATCTGGAACTCTGTAAATCAATTACGCTGTCCTATTTTCAGCGCCGTACTCATTTGACAAAGATATGTTAATGAAGTGCCTGGATGACGAGAAAGAAAAGATCCGTCATAGATTGGAAGAATTTGCGGTTCTTCTGAAGGATGCAGGGGTAAGCTTAACTAACAGTTTATATCATATCATGTTGTTTTATTCGTTTCCTTTTTTTTCTCAAACCTGGAGTTTCTTTATATGCATAAATGACCCTGCAATTAAAGACCACCTATGACCAAAGACAAGATTGGGTTTTTTTTCGTGGAAAAGTCTTTAAACACAGGTTAATAGACTGTACTTAATTGACCTACAAAAGCTATGTTGTGTGGACTCAAAGGAATCGTCGAGGTGAGACGTCTCCTTTTGAGTATCCACAGCCGAGGTTTTTCAATAAGTTATACGAAAAAGATCGTGGAAGAAACTCACCCTTTACCTAGTCCTCTACACTTGGTATGTCAAAGAGCGTGACCTGGCGTGTACCAGTTTGCATATCACATATAAGTCGTTCCACGAGACAATTAACATAATGGCCTCTGTGTAATGTGTCGACATAGATCATCAATCTGGGGCGACACATGCCTCTGTGTAATGTGTCGACATATATCATCAATCTGGGGCGACACATGTGACTCTGTGTAATGTGTCGACATATATCATCAATCTGGGGCGACACATGCCTCTGTGTAATGTGTCGACATATATAATCAATCTGGGGCGACACATGCCTTCTCAAGGGGCGTTAAATGTTTAGATAAATGATTCCTGAAACAGAAAATCCACATGAGGCGAAAAGTGTCCGTCAATATTGGCCTGCGTAGCATGTAATGCTTAGGCTGAACCAGAGCGATACTTTACTCCCATATTACCCGATTTTGAACAAGTTCTCCCATTTCCACAACGTTTTTTAACCATGTCTTAATCATTTTTCCACACACAACGCAGTAAACAACTTTAAATCTTTATTGAATGTCTCCTCGTGAATCTTTTTGCCACAATGTTTTCACTATTCGCCTAAAGGGAGAGGCGGAATGTATGACGAAAAGAGTTGTCAAATGTTCGAAACTTCATGCAGTCTTTGCTATTATACCGCCCATCTGGACTATCAGGGATTGCCCTGGCGAATTTGTTGGTATTCAAAATCACGTCCGAGTAAACTTGTATATGCGCCGTTCCACGAGAAAACAAACATTATGGACTCAGCGTAATGTATCGTCCCAGATAAACATACGCAGTCCGCGCAGGCTAATCTCGATCGATACATTACGCAGAGTCAATACTGTTGGTTTTCTCGTTGAACGGCTAATAGTGTTTGCATATTATACAACAGGATAGGTTGTCTCTTAAAGTCCAATTAATAGATTTATTCCATTTATTTTCAGATTGATGGAACCGTAAAAAGTATCCACGCAGAAGGCGCGGGGGAGGGGATCTGTAAGGCGGCAGAAGAGATAGGTGCCGACCTTATAGTGGTGGGGACCCGGGGGTTGGGCACACTACGACGCACACTAATGGGGAGTGTGAGCGATTACATACTACATCACTCCAAAGTGCCTGTACTTGTGTGTCGACATTAAACATTGCTTCACATACGGACGCCTTCTGACTTCTCTGCAGCAGACCACTTTTGGAACACATTGTGGCAAAAGGAGAAATTGCTCATGGTGAGAAATTTCTTCTTTTGCCACAATGTTTTTAACACTATTCAGTAATTATACTTTCATTAAACATTGTCTCACAAACGCCCTGCAGCAGACATTCGGAACACAATGTAACAAACGGAAAAAATTGCTCATGATGACTAATTTCTTCTTTTACCACAATGTTTTCAATTATTTTCAATAATTATACTTTCATTAAAGATTGTCCCACATACGGACGCCTTCTGATGCCTCCGCAGCAGACGACTTTGTCAAAAGGATGAATTGCTCATAATGAGCAATTTCTCCTTCTGCCACAGTGTTTTCAACCATTTTCAATAATTTGCTTCTATGAAACATTGTCCAACAAACGGTTGCCTTCTATTGCCTCTGCAGCAGACGAATTATGAACACAATGTGGCAAAAGGAGAACTCGCTCATGATGAGTAATTTCTTCTTTTGCAACACTGTTTTCAATAATTATGCTCTCATTTATAGATACATTGTCATAGTAATGCAGTCGTCTGCTGCGGATTTGTTGTATATTGGAAAGGATTAACACTTTTAGTCACCTTTTCATTTGATTGAAACCGGACATTGATTAATATTGTATGTGTAGAAAGTGAAGACGTATACCAGTATGTGCAATTGCAGAGACTATAATCGGAGTTTTCACTGTCATTCGAAGCAATCTTCATTGCATCATTGACTATCAGTATAGCCTATATATATATATAATAGCCTCTGATCGGATCGGACCGTGAATGGTCCGTGCCAGTCTTGAGTCCTGAATCATTTATCAATTCATTGGAAATGTTAGGTCAAGTGCAATGCAAAAATATTTTGATAAATATTAAAAAAGGTTGTATCAGTTGAAATGGTTTGTTTGTTTTTTCCTATGTTGTTTTATATATATCGCTTTTAAAAATGTGTCAGTTATATATCATGGCGTTTCCTTGTTAATTTACCAGTACTACTTGCCTAATTATCCTGACGCCAGACAGTTAATCGGAACTTCTCGGGTAATTCCGTAATCCCACATCATCCCTAGGATGTATCTGGTAGAAGGATATACACAAAATCATAGCATTTTGTTCGCCGGAACAAGAAATCGCAAATAAATAGTTCTTCCGGAAAGCTACGAATGTACTCGAGAAGAACGATCGTGTAAAAACAAACAAAATGTCAGAATTTGAAGTATTTTTACAGTGAGCTGCAAAACAAACATTTGATGTGTTTCAGTTACACTGGCGTGCGGCTGACGATATGGCCGCAGCCATATTTTAGTAGGATTACGGAATTATCCGAGGATTTCCGATTGGTTTTAGATCATGTGACCGAAAATAGTCCCAATGTCGGCTTACTTGATACATCCGAAATTGGTGAAGCATTCATCACCGAGGTAGTCCGAATGGCAAGCCAGTCAGTCGTATTGCTACCTTAACAACCCTGATCGCAAAGGAGGTAATGCCATTACTCCATTGTTTAAAGTATTTTGTATGACCAGGTCCGGGAGTTGATTTGCTCATTATTAAGAAATGTCTTTCATCAAAGCCTTTTTAAACCTTGTCACCAATGGACATTCGCAAGGGAACCACCAATAACAACGAACTTGCTGTTTATTTGGAATACAATTTGACAGACTCCTTTTTTCCGAAGCTTAGACATTTTCTGTACCAGTGTCACATACCTTCGTGAAAATCCCTTCATTAATAACGAAACTTCTAAAGTTCATACCATAGAACACAGAAGGATGACTTTGACATTTTCCAACACTAAACGTACATACTTCGAAAACACATCAATGTCGTGCAATCTTGCAACACATCGGCTTTCGTAGGAATTCTTTCTTTAATAACGAATTTGCATTAAAAAGGAATAAAACCCTAGGATTTGCTCCTTTTTTCGACACTATATAAATACAGTTAGAAAACGCGACATTGTCTACATCAAAGCCACCCATTCTTGTCACAAACCGACTTTTGTAAAAATCTCGTAATCATTAAGAAAGTTTTATCTCATTTAAAATAAAGGAGTAAAACCTTAAACATGCTTCTATTATATATAGTCTATATATATACGTATGCACTTGGAGCAGAACGTCAGCCGCTATTGCCACTAAACAACTTTCTTAATAACGAAACTAAATGAGCCGTCCCTCGAGAGAACCAACATTATGATATTTGCGTAATGTGTCGACCAGATCAGCCTGTGCCATCCGCGCAGACTGATCCGGGCGGACACATTCCGTCTCCGAGGGATTGAGGTATAGAGTGATGATTCCCGAAACAGAAAATCCACAGGAGGCGAAA